>CAUPSL010001065.1:0-27500 GCA_963514005.1 Raja brachyura
ACAATCTACTGGGATCTGCAGCATTCCCACTACAATCTACTAGGATCTGCAGCATTCCCACTACAATTCTACTAGGATCTGCAGCGTTCCCACTACAATCTACTGGGATCTGTGGCATTCCCACTACAATCTACTGGATCTGCGGCATTCCCACTACAATCTACTGGATCTGCGGCATTCCCACTACAATCTCCTGGGATCTGTAGCATTCCCACTACAATCTCCTGGGATCTGCAGCATTCCCACTACAACCTACTGGGATCTGCGGCAATCCCACTACAATCTACTGGGATCTGCGGCATTCCCACTACAATCTCCTGGGATCTGTAGCATTCCCACTACAATCTCCTGGGATCTGCGGCATTCCCACTACAATCTACTGGGATCTGCAGCATTCCCACTACAATCTACTAGGATCTGCAGCATTCCCACTACAATCTACTAGGATCTGCAGCGTTCCCACTACAATCTACTGGGATCTGTGGCATTCCCACTACAATCTACTGGGATCTGCGGCATTCCCACTACAATCTACTGGGATCTGCGGCATTCCCACTACAATCTCCTGGGATCTGTAGCATTCCCACTACAATCTCCTGGGATCTGCGGCATTCCCACTACAACCTACTGGGATCTGCGGCAATCCCACTACAATCTACTGGGATCTGCGGCATTCCCACTACAATCTCCTGGGATCTGTAGCATTCCCACTACAATCTCCTGGGATCTGTAGCATTCCCACTACAATCTCCTGGGATCTGCAGCATTCCCACTACAATCTACTGGGATCTGCGGCATTCCCACTACAATCTACTGGGATCTGTGGTGTTCACACTACAATCTACTGGGATCTGCGGTGTTCCCACTACAGTCTACTGGGATCTGCAGTGTTCCCACTACAATCTACTGGAATCTGCGGCATTCCCACTACAAACTACTGGGATCTGTAGCATTCCCACTACAATCTACTGGGATCTGCAGCATTCCCACTACAATCTCCTGGGATCTGCAGCATTCCCACTGCAATCTACTGGGATCTGCAGCATTCCCACTACAATCTACTGGGATGTGCGGCATTCCCACTGCAATCTCCTGGGATCTGCGGCATTCCCACTACAATCTACTGGGATCTGCAGCATTCCCACTGCAATCTACTGGGATCTGCAGCATTCCCACTACAAACTACTGGAATCTGCAGCATTCCCACTACAATCTACTGGGATCTGCAGTTCCCACTACAAACTACTGGGATCTGCAGCATTCCCACTACAATCTACTGGGATCTGCGGCATTCCCACTGCAATCTACTGGGATCTGCGGCATTCCCACTACAAACTACTGGGATCTGCAGCATTCCCACTACAATCTACTGGGATCTGCAGCATTCCCACTACAATCTACTGGGATCTGCGGCATTCCCACTACAATCTACTGGGATCTGCAGCATTCCCACTACAATCTACTGGGATCTGCGGCATTCCCACTACAATCTACTGGGATCTGCAGCATTCCCACTACAATCTACTGGGATCTACGGTGTGCCCACTACAATCTACTGGGATCTGCAGCATTCCCACTATAATCTACTGGGATCTCCTGCATTCCCACTACAATCTACTGGGATCTGCGGCATTCCCACTACAATCTACTGGGATCTGCGGTGTTCCCACTACAATCTACTGGGATCTGCAGCATTCCCAGCACAATCTACTGGGATCTGCGGCATTCCCACTACAATCTACTGGGATCTGCGGTGTTCCCACTAAAATCTACTGGGATCTGCAGCATTCCCAGCACAATCTACTGGGATCTGCGGCATTCCCACTACAAACTACTGGGATCTGCAGCATTCCCACTACAATCTACTGGGATCTGCAGCATTCCCACTACAATCTCCTGGGATCTGCAGCATTCCCACTGCAATCTACTGGGATCTGCAGCATTCCCACTACAATCTACTGGGATCTGCGGCATTCCCACTACAATCTACTGGGATCTGCGGCATTCCCACTACAATCTACTGGGATCTGCAGCATTCCCACTACAATCTACTGGGATCTGCGGCATTCCCACTACAATCTACTGGGATCTGCGGTGTTCCCAACCACCATTTACCGGATTCAAGTTCGTTCCCAGTACAATGTACGGGGTTCCTGATTGAATGTGCAACCTACTGGGATGCTGCTGGGGGCCAGGGGAGCCCGGGCTGGGAAGCAGTGGGCCGAGGTTTGCCTCTCCAGCTCAGCTCTTCCCGGGTCCTGCAGCCACCAGCACAACAACCAAGGCTGGCATCCGTCTATCCGATTGTGCAGGGAACGGCCTTGAACCCAGTAGAAGAAGCCAGCAGGCCCAGAGGTCCCAGGTAAGGCAGATACAATGCTAGCATGTATATCAAGAGGGCTTGTATACAAAAACAGGGATGTAACGCTGAGGCTCCATTAGGCGCTGGTCAGGCCCCAATTGGAATATTGTGAGCAGTTTTGACCCCATATCTGAGGAAGGACGTGCTGGCTCTGGAGAGGGTCCAGAGGAGGTTTATAAGAACCATCCCAGGAATGAGTGGGTTAACCTATGATGAGCGTTTGTCGGCACTGGGCCTGTACTCGCTGGAGTTTAGAAGGATGACGGGGGGACCTCATTGAAACTTACAGAATAGTGAAAGGCCCGGATAGAGTGGATGT
This sequence comes from Raja brachyura, assembly GCA_963514005.1. The sequence goes on from CAUPSL010001065.1 coordinate 2,682, forward strand.
GGAGAGGATGTTTCCACTGGTGGGAGAGTCTAGGACCAGAGGGCACGGCCTCAGAATTAAGGAGCGTTCCTTTAGAAAGTAGGTGAGGAGGAATTTCTGTGGTTGATCTGTGGAATTCATTGCCACTGAAGGCTGTGGAGGCCAGGCCGAGATAGACAAATTCTTGATTAGTACGGGTGTCAAGGGTTATGGGGAGAAGGCAGGAGAATGGGGTCAGGAGGGAGAGATAGATCAGCCATGATTGAATGGCGGCGGGGACTTGATGGGCCGAATGGCCTAATTCTGCTCCTAGAACCTGTGGACGGCTGGAATGGAGGTGAGGTCCACACTGGTGAGGAGGGAGAGGTAGATCAACCATGGTTGAGTGGCAGAGGGGCCTCGATGGGCCGAATGGCCTAATTCTGCTCCTAGAACCTGTGAACTTGTGGCATCCCACCACTAAACACCCAGGACCATGATTCCTGCCCAGCAAGATCTACTGGGACCCTGCTGGGGTCTAAGACGTCCTGCTGAATGTCCTAAGACGTTCTCCCGCCCAGTTATTATCTAAATGGTGGCTGATTAGGAAAATATTATCTAAATGGTGGCCGATTAGGAAAAGGGGAGATGCAGCGTGACCTGGGTGTCATGGTACACCAGTCATTGAAAGTAGGCATGCAGGTACAGCGGGCAGTGAAGAAAGCAAATGGTATGTTAGCTTTCATAGCAAAAGGATTTGAGTATAGGAGCAGGGAGGTTCTACTTCAGTTGTATAGGGTCTTGGTGAGACCACACCCGGAGTATTGCGTACAGTTCTGGTCTCCAAATCTGAGGAAGGACATTATTGCCATAGAGGGTGTGCAGAGAAGGTTCACCAGACTGATTCCTGGGATGTCAGGACTGTCTTATGAACAAAGACTGCATAGACTCGGTTTATACTCTCTAGAATTTAGGAGATTGAGAGGGGATCTTATAGAAACTTACAAAATTCTTAAGGGGTTGGACAGGCTAGATGCAGGAAGATTGTTCCCGATGTTGGGGAGGTCCAGGACAAGGGGTCACAGCTTAAGGATAAGGGGGAAATCCTTTAGGACCGAGATGAGAAGGGCTTTTTTCACACAGAGAGTGGTGGGCCTCTGGAACTCTCTGCCACAGAGGGTAGTTGAGGCCAGTTCATTGGCTATATTTAAGAGGGAGTTAGATGTGGCCCTTGTGGCTAAAGGGATCAGAGGGTATGGAGAGAAGGCAGGTACGGGATACTGAGTTGGATGATCAGCAATGATCATATTGAATGGCGGTGCAGGCTCGAAGGGCCGAATGGCCTACTCCTGCATCTAATTTCTATGTTTCTATGTTTCTATGTTCTCTCCATACCCCCTGATCCCTTTAGCCACAAGGGCCACATCTAACACCCTCTTAAATATAGCCAATGAACTGGCCTCAACTACCTTCTGTGGCAGAGAGTTCCACAGACTCACCACTCTCTGTGTGAAAAATGTTTTCCTCATTTCGGTCCTAAAGGAATTCCCCCTTATCCTTAGACTGTGACCCCTTGTTTTGGACTCCCCCAACATCGGGAACAATCTTCCAACATCTAGCTTGTCCAACCCCTTAAGAATTTTGTAAGTTTCTATAAGATCCCCCCTCAATCTTCTAAATTCCAGCGAGAATTCAATTAGTGGCTCCAGATACGCCCGGTAAAATCTAATGGACCCAAGAAACACACAAGGCACAATTTATTATTCCCAGGAAGGTTTCCAATCATCTACTGAACCTCAACACACCAAACACCAGTGGATGGAAAGATACTAAAAACTAAACGTCCATATACATTTATTAACAATTTTTACCACAAATATATCCAACATTTAATATACTGTAATAATTGAACCTTTTTAAATTAAAAAATATATATATTTTTTAGAAGCAATTTTACAAGGAGAAAGTAATCCACATAACAATTGGACAATTTTTGTACAACTTCAATTTTAACATTTTATAAACTAATAACTAAATCGTTATTTCGAAAAAAAGGCAGGCAAGAGAAAAAAGAAAACCGCCTGAACTAACGAAGGAGTGAAAGAAGCGGAGATACAAAGGTTTCCAAATGTTATTACAAATAAAAAACTGAAAAGTGTGGCGTGCAAAAGTATTCTGTCCCCCTTGAACTTTTCCACATTTTGTCACGTTACAACCACAAACGTAAATGTATTTTATTGGGATTTTATGTGATAGACCAACACAAAGTGGCGCAGAATTGTGAAGTGGAAGGAAAATGATACATGGTTTTCAATTTTTTTTAACAAATAAAAAACTGAAAAGTGTGGCGTGCAAAAGTATTAGAAACATAGAATAGAAACATAGAAAAATAGGTGCAGGAGTAGGCCATTCGGCCCTTCGAGCCTGCACCGCCATTCAATGTGATCATGGCTGATCATCCAACTCAGTATCCCGTACCTGCCTTCTCTCCATTCCCCCTGATCCCTTTAGCCACAAGGGCCACATCTAACGCCCTCTTAAATATAGCCAATGAACTGGCCTCAACTACCTTCTGTGGCAGAGAATTCCAGAGACTCACCACTCTCTGTGTAAAGAATGTTTTCCTCATCTCGGTCCTAAAGGAATTCCCCCTTATCCTTAGACTGTGACCCCTTGTTCTGGACTCCCCCAACATCGGGAACAATCTTCCAGCATCTAGCTTGTCCAACCCCTTAAGAATTTTGTAAGTTTCTATAAGATCCCCCCTCAATCTTCTATTTAGCCCCCTTTACTCTGATACCCCTAAATAAAATCCAGAGCAACCAATTGCCATAACCTGAGAGACGGTGAATGACCAATATGCACGCACACACTAATTGACATTAACTGACACTAAGAAATTAATATTGAATTGCTAAACTTGCTATTCTGTTGTACTGCTGACAGCTGCAAGAACGTGTAGCATCAATAAAGGGCTATAGGCCTATTGCGAGTTTATGTACTGGGACATATCTATCCATGCACTGTAGACTTGTATTTATGCTTATGCATTTTAAATATGTATGTCATGTTTTATACTTGTATTGACTCAGGGGGGCTGAATACTTTTGCACGCCACACTTTTCAGTTTTTTTATTTGTAATAAAATTTGAAAACCATGTATCATTTTCCTTCCCCTTCACAATTATGCACCCCTTTGTGTTGGTCCATCACATAAAATCCCAATAAAATACATTTACGTTTGTGGTTGTAACGTGACAAAATGTGGAAAAGTTCAAGGGGTATGAAAACTTTTGCAAGCCACTGTATATCCCACCACCCTTCCATGCGCATGCTCACCCGACCCTAGCGTCGGTTTTGAGTTTGTGTTCGACCATTATGCTGTTGAAGAAATTCAATGAAAGGAGACCATGTTTTGGAACATTGGTCTGGTTTGGCCATTGAACTCCTCAAGTCGGAACTAGTTATCGTTCACAATATACGTGTTACGGGAGAGGTGGTTATATACAAGCGCTGGGATTTCTGGTGCAATGTAATCACAGCGACGGAGAAAGTGCAGAGAGAAAAGCGCAACGGTCACACCGATGTAGACGGGAAGATCAGGCATTCATCCTGAGAAGATAGATGATGGGTCCTTTCAGTGAAGAGGGTTTTAGACTTGGAAAGAGGCTCTTAGCGTGGAAACAGGCTCTTCGGCCCGTCGACCTAGCCCGTACATTCCGAACACAATCCTACTCACACTGGGGATGGTTTACATTTGTTAACTGAAGCCAATTAACCTACAGACCCTGATGGTGGAAGAAGAGGCTCCAGAGGAGGTTTAGAAACATAGAAACATAGAAATTAGGTGCAGGAGTAGGCCATTCAGCCCTTCGAGCCTGCACCGCCATTCAATATGATCATGGCTGATCATCCAACTCAGTATCCTGTACCTGCCATCTCTCCATACCCCCTGATCCCGTTAGCCACAAGGGCCACATCTAACTCCCTCTTAAATATAGCCAATGAACTGGCCTCAACCACCTTCTGTGGCAGAGAATTCCACAGATTCACCACTCTCTGTGTGAAAAATGTTTTTCTCATCTCGGTCCAAAAAAATTTCCCCCTTGTCCTTAAACTGTGACCCCTTGTTCTGGACTTCCCCAACATCGGGAACAATCTGCCTGCATCTAGCCTGTCCAACCCCTTAAGAATTTTGTAAGTCTCTATATGATCCCCCCTCAGTCTTCTAAATTCCAGCGAGTACAAGCCGAGTCTATCCAGTCTTTCTTCATATGAAAGTCTTGCCATCCCAGGAATCAGTCTGGTGAACTTTCTCTGTACTCCCTCTATGGCAAGAATGTCTTTCCTTAGATTTGGAGACCAAAACTGTACGCAATACTCCAGGTGTGGTCTCACCAAGACCCTGTACAACTGCAGTAGAACCTCCCCGCTCTTGTACTCAAATCCTTTTGCTATGAATGCCAACATACCATTCGCTTTCTTCACTGCCTACTCAGTATCCTGTACCTGCCTTCTCTCCATACCCCCTGATCCCTTTACCCACAAGGGCCACATCTAACTCCCTCTTAAATATAGCCAACGAACTGGCCTCAACTACCTTCTGCGGCAGAGAGTTCCACAGATTCACCACTCTCTGTTTAGGAGAATTATCCCAAGAATGAGTGGGTTAACCTATGATGAGCATTTGTCGGCACTGGGCCTGCTCTCGCTGGAGTTTAGAAGGATGAGGGGGGGACCTCATTGAAACTTACCGAATAGTGAAAGGCCTGGATAGAGTGGATGTGGAGAGGATGTTTCCACTAGTGGGAGATTCTAGGACCAGAGGGCACAGCCTCAGAATTAAAGGACGTTCCTTTAGTTAGGAGATGAGGAGGAATTTCTTTAGCCAGAGGGTGGTGAATCTGTGGAATTCATTGCTGCAGAAGGCTGTGGAGGCCACAAGTCAGTGGATATTTTTAAGGCAGAGATAGATAGATTCTTGATTAGTGCGGGTGTCAGGGGTTATGGGGAGAAGGCAGGAGAATGGGGTTGAGAGGGAGAGATAGAAACATAGAACATAGAAAACATAGGTGCAGGAGTAGGCCTTTCGACCCTTCATGGCTGATCATCTAAAATCAGTACCCCGTTCCTGCTTCTTGCCCCATGTCCCTTGATTCCTTTAGCCCTAAGTGCTAAACCCAACTCTAGATCAGCCATGATTGAATGGTGAACACGGTGGGTGGTCACGGTGGGCGCAGCGGTAGAGTCGCTGCCTCACAGCGCCGGAGACCCGGGTTCAATCCCGACCTCGGGCGCTGTCTGTACGGAGTCTGCACGTTCTCCCCGTGACCTGCGTGGGTTTTCTCCGGGTGCTCCGGTTTCCTCCCACACTCCAAAGATATGCAGGTTTGTAGATGAATTGGCTTGTTAAAAATGTAAAAATTGTCCCTAGTGTGTGTAGGGTAGTGTTAGTGTGCGGGGATCGCTGGTCAGCGCGGACCTGGTGGGCCGAAGGGCCTGTTTACGTGCTGTATCTCCAAACTAAACTAAACTAATAAAGTGGGGTTGGTGCAGATGAGTGGTTGATGGTCGGCACGGGCTCGATGGGCCGAAGGGCCTCTTTCCGTGCTGTATCGCTCTGTGACTCTGAAGAAGGGTCTCGGCCCGAAATGTCGCCCATTCCTTCTCTCCAGAGATGTTGCCCGTCCCGCTGAGTAACTCCAGCATTTTGTGTCTGTCTCATTTGAACCGTCATCTCCTAACTCCGGGGAACATAAGGTTGGGTTTCTTTAAGGCCCTGTCCCACTTTCACGACCTAATTCGCGACCTCTGCCGAGTTTGCCCTCGACTCATGCTCGCAGCATGGTCGTCACGAGGGCGTAGGTAGGTCGTAGGTAGGTCATAGCAGGCCGTGATGCTAGTCGTAGGTACCCGTGGCATCAAGTAGGTTGGGGCAATAGACAACAGACAAATTCCCCCCTAATGTGTAGGATGCAAAACTGGGTGAACATAGAACTAGTGTACAGGTGATTGTTTGTCAATAGACAATAGACAACAGGTGCAGGAGTCGGCCATTCGGCCATTCGAGCCAGCACCGCCATTCAATGTGATCATGGCTGATCATCCCCAATCAGTTCCCAGTTCCTGCTTTCTCCCCATATCCCCTGACTCCGCTATTTTTAAGAGCCCTATCTAGCTCTCTCTTGAAAGCATCCAGAGAACCAGCCTCCACCGCCCTCTGAGGCAGAGAATTCCACAGACTCACCACTCTCTGTGAGAAAAAGTGTTTCCTCGTCTCCGTTCTAAATGGCTTACTCCTTATTCTTAAACTGTGGCCCCTGGTTCTGGACTCCCCCAACATCGGGAACATGCTTCCTGCCTCCAGCGTGTCCAAGCCCTTAACAATCTTATATGTTTCAATGAGATCCCCTCTCATCCTTCTAAACTCCAGAGTGTACAAGCCCAGCTGCTCCATTCTCTCAACATATGACAGTCCCGCCATCCCCTGGTTCTGGACTCCCCCAACATCGGGAACATGTTTCCTGCCTCCAGCGTGTCCAAGCCCTTAACAATCTTATATGTTTCAATGAGATACCCTCTCATCCTTCTAAACTCCAGAGTGTACAAGCCCAGCTGCTCCATTCTCTCAGCATATGACAGTCCCGCCATCCCGGGAATTAGCCTTGTAAACCTACGCTGCACTCCCTCAAGAGCAAGAATGTCCTTCCTCAAATTAGGGGACCAAAACTGCGCACAATACTCCAGGTGTCTGAAGAAGGGTCTCGACCCGAAACGTCGCCTATCTCCTTCGCTCCTTAGATGCTGCTGCACCCGCTGAGTTTCTCCAGCATTTTGTGTAACACTCTAGGTGTGGTCTCACTCGGGCCCTATACAACGGGGCGTTTTTCCAGCCTGATGAAAAATGTCCACCAGTAAAAAAGGTCGTGAATTAGGTCGTGAAAGTGGGACATGCCCTTTAGCAGACTGGATGGGCGGAATGGAAAAAATTCCGCTCCGATCGCTTGTGAACTTGGACTTGGAAGAGCGGCAACTGTGGAGGCTGGGCAGGAAAAAGATAACAGAAGCAGGGAGGGCTAGGCAAAGCGAGCAAGGGCCAGATGGTCACGGTGGGAGAGCAGATTAGGGATCGGCGGGGAAGGAGAGGATAATGTAATGGGGATGATTTGGTCTGGGAAGCTCACGGGGGATGAGCGGAGGGGGTGTGAACGACGGCCGGCGGTGGACACCGCTGGCGGTAACCGCATCCCGCCCCGTGCCCCCAGCTAGCATCAAGCCTCCCCGCTCCAACTTGCCGTATGCGCCATCGCAGGAGAAGACGGGGCACTGAGCCACATTCAAGTGTTAAAACCAAATATCCAAGAATTCGGAGGAATGCCAAGGAATGTCGCCGTTGTTCCTTTACAATGTGGATAACAACAGACAACAGGCAACAGGTACAGGAGGAGGCCATTCGGCCCTTCGAGCCAGCACCACCATTCAATGTGATCATGGCTGATCATCCACAATCAGTTCCCCGTTCCTGCCTTCTCCCCATATCCCCTGACTCCGCTATTTTTAAGAGCCCTATCTAGCTCTCTCTTGAAAATATCCAGAGAACCTGCCTCCACCGCCCTCTGATGGCAGAGAATTCCACAGGCTCACCACTCTCTGTGAGAAAAAGTGTTTCCTCGTCTCCGTTCTAAATGGCCGACCCCTTATTCTTAAACTGTGTGTGGCCCCTGGTTCTGGACTCCCCCAACATCGGGAACATGTTTCCTGCCTCCAGCGTGTCCGAGCCCTTAATAATCTTATATGTTTCAATGAGATCCCCTCTCATCCTTCTAAACTCCAGAGTGTACAAGCCCAGCCGCTCCATTCTTTGGGAGGAGGCCATTCGGCCCTTTGAGCCAGCACCGCCATTCAATGTGATCATGGCTGATCATCCTCAATCAGTACCCTGTTCCTGCCTTCTCCCCATATCCCCTGACTCCGCTATTTTTAGGAGCCTTATCTAGCTCTCTCTTGAAAGCATCCAGGGAACCTTTAGAAGCACCTTTAGAGTGATACAGTGTGGAAACAGGCCCTTCGGCCCAACTTGCCCACACCAGCCAACATGTCCCAGCTATACTAGTCCCACCTGCCCCATCTCCCTCCAAACCTGTCCTATCCTAGGCTTGGATAGGGTGGATGTGGAGAGGATGTTTCCATTGGTGGGAGAGTCTAGGACCAGAGGGCACAGCCTCAGAATTAAAGGACGCTTTTTTAGGAAGGGGATGAGGAGACATTTCTTCAGTCAGAGGGTGGTGAATCTGTGGAATTCTTTGCCACAAAAGACTGCGGAGGCCAAGTCAGTGGATATTTCTAAGGCAGAGATAGATAGATTCTTGATTAGTGCGGGCGTCAGGGGTTATGGGGAGAAGGCAGGAGAATGGGGTTTGGAGGGAGAGATAGATCAGCTACGATTGAATGGTGGAGTAGACTAGATGGGCCGAATGGCCTAATTCTACTCCTGTCACTTATGACCTTATGACTTATCCATGTACCTGTCCAAATGTTTCTTAAACATGTTTCATAAACTCGATCTCTAGCAGCTCGTTCCAGCCTGAAGATGGGTCTCGACCCGAACCTATTCCTGAGATGCTAACTGTCCCGTGTTAAAGAAGGAACTGCAGATGCTGGAGCATCGAGGGTTACACAAAAAGCTGGAGAAACTCAGCGGGTGCAGCAGCATCTAAGGAGCGAAGGAGATAGGTGACGTTTCGGGTCGAGACCCTTCTTCAGACTAACTGTCCCGCTGAGTTACTCCAGAGTTTTGTGTCTATCTTCCGATGTCCTCTGGTCCTCGATTGCCCCTCTGGGTTTTTTTACCCAGAGTGGAGGAGTCGAGAACCAGGGGACACAGGTTTAAGGTGAGGGAGGAAAGATTGAATAGGAATCTGAGGGGTAACTTTTTCACACAAAGGGCGGTGGGTGTATGGAACGAGCTGCCAGAGGAGGTAGTTGAGGCTGGGACTATCATAACTTTTAAGAAACAGTTAGACAGGTACATGGATAGGACAGGTTTGGAGGGATATGGGCCAAATGCGGACAGATGGGACTAGTGTTGGGCCGGTGTGGGCAAGTTGGGCCGAAGGGCCTGTTTCCACACTGTATCACTCTATGACTAGTGTAGATGGGGCATGTTGGCCGGTGTTGTCAAGTTGGGCCGAAGGGCCTGTTTCCACACTGTATCACTATATGGCTAAATTAGATTTAAATATATATAGCTAGGACTTCAATTGGTAGAAAATAGGTGCAGGAGGAGGCCATTCGGCCCTTCGAGCCAGCACCGCCATTCAATGTGATCATGGCTGATCGTCGGCTATCATAGAAACGTAGAAACATAGAAAATAGGTGCAGGAGGAGGCCATTCGGTCCTTCGAGCCAGCACCGCCATTCAATATGATCACGGCTGATCATCCCCAATCAGTACCCCGGTCCTGCCTTCTCCCCATATCCCCTGACTCCGCTATCTCTAAGAGCCCTATCTAGCTCTCTCTTGAAAGCATCCAGAGAACCGGCCTCCACCGCCCTCTGAGGCAGAGAATTCCACAGACTCACCACTCTCTGGGTGGAAAAGTGTTTCCTCGTCTCCGTTCTAAATGGCTTAAACCTCATCCTTGAAGTGTGGCCCCTTGGTTCTGGCCTCTCCCCCCAACATCGGGAACGTGGGTGTTTCTCAATCACCATTATTTAAATTAGTCTGCATGGCAGAGCAATTATGAAATCGATTCCACCATTTATAAATCAAACGGAACTAAAATCAAATGAGGTGATGGACGGGTGCAAAAGCAACGTGACACTTTTGTGCGCCACTCCGTTGTGGAAGGGGAATGGATGTTGCACTATGATGGTTTGCTTGCATTTTATATGCATGATTAGTTTTTTTAGTCTAGTTTATAGATACGGCGTAGAACCAGGCCCTTCGGCCCACCGGGTCCGCGCCGACCAGCGATCCCCGCACACCAACACTATCCCACACGCACTGGGGACAATTTTACATTTGTAACCAAGCCAATATGCAGGAAAAATGTTCCCAATGTCGGGCGAGTCCAGAACCAGGGGCCACACAGTCTTGGAATCAAGGGGAGGTCATTTAAGACTGAGGTTGAGAAAAAACTTTTTCACCCACCCAGAGAGTTGTGAATGTGTGGAATTCCCTGCCACAGAGGGTTAGTGGAGGCCAAATCACTGGATGGATTTGAGAGAGAGTTGGATAGAGCTCCAGGGGCTAGTGGAGTCAAGGCATATGGGGAGAAGGCAGGCACGGGTTATTGATAGCGGACGACCAGCCATGATCACAATGAATGGCGGTGCTGGCTCGAAGGGCACCTATTTTCTATGTTTCTATGTTTCTATGTCATTAACCTAAACCCGCACGGCTTCGGATTGTGGGAGAAAAGGGAAGATCTCGGACAAAACCCACGCAGGTCACGGGGAGAACGTTCAAACTCCACACAGACAAGCGCCCGTAGTCGGGATCGAACCCGGGTCTCTGGCGCTGCAAGCGCTGTAAAGGGCCTGTCCCACTTTCACGACCTAATTCGCGGCCTTTTTTACTCATGGACATTTTTCACCAGGCTCGATAAACACCCCGGCCTACCTCATGCCACGAGTACCTACGTCTCGCATCACGACCTACGTCCAACCTCCCACGACCTCCTACGACCTCTTGACGACCATGCTGCGAGTGTGAGTCAAGGGCAAACTCGGCAGAGGTCGTGAATGTGGGACACGCCCTTAAGGCAGCAACTTTACCGCTGCGCCACCGTCCCGCCCTTATGACCGTATGCGCGTGAGTGTGAGTGTGTGTTTATATGAATGAGGACACACAAAATGCTGGAGTGACTCAGCGGGGACAGGCAGCATCTCTGGAGAGGAGGAATGGGTGACGTTTCGGGTCGAGGCCCTTCGTCAGACTGAGAGTCTGGGGAGTGGGAAATGAGAGATATAGACGGTGACGTGGAGAGATATCGAACAAATGCAACATCTCCAAGTTTGCGGATGACACGAAGCTGGGGGGCAGTGTTAGCTGCGAGGAGGATGCTAGGAGGCTGCAAGGTGACTTGGATAAGTTGGGTGAGTGGGCAAATGCATGGCAGATGCAGTATAATGTGGATAAATGTGAGGTTATCCACTTTGCCGGCAAAAACAGGAAAGTAGACTATTATCTGAATGGTGGCCAATTAGGAAAAGGGGAGATGCAACGAGACCTGGGTGTCATGGTACACCAGTCATTGAAAGTAGGCATGCAGGTACAGCAGGCAGTGAAGAAAGCGAATGGTATGTTGGCAATCATAGCAAAAGGATTTGAGTACAAGAGCAGGGAGGTTCTACTGCAGTTGTACAGGGTCTTGGTTGTACAGGGCCACACCTAGAGTATTGCATACAGTTTTGGTCTCCTAATCTAAGGAAAGACATTCTTGCCATAGAGGGAGTACAGAGAAGGTTCACCAGACTGATTCCTGGGATGTCAGGACTTCCATATGAAGAAAGACTGGATAGAGTTGGCTTGTACTCGCTGGAATTTAGAAGATTGAGGGGGGATCTTATAGAAACTTACAAAATTCTTAAGGGGTTGGACAGGCTAGATGCAGGAAGATTGTTCCCGATGTTGGGGAAGTCCAGGACAAGGGGTCACAGTTTAAGGATAAGGGGGAAATTTTTTTGGACCGAGATGAGAAAATCATTTTTCACACAGAGAGTGGTGAATCTATGGAACTCTCTGCCACAGAAGGTAGTTGAGGCCAGTTCATTGATTATATTTAAGAGGGAGTTAGATGTGGCCCTTGTGGCTAAAGGGATCAGGGGGTATGGAGAGAAGGCAGGTACGGGATACTGAGTTGGATGATCAGCCATGATCACATTGAATGGCGCAGGCTCGAAGGGCCGAATGGCCTACTCCTGCACCTATTGTCTATGTTCCTATGATTCTATATGCAAATATGTCTGTTTGTATATGTGTGTGGACACATGCTGCACTTGTTTTTCCTTGTTTATTATATTGTGTACAGTGCACTATGTTTACATATTCTGTCGTGCTGCTGCAAGTAAGGATTTCATTGTTCTATCTGGGACATATGACGACGAAACACTCACGACTGGAATCAAATTCAATCTCCCATTTGCAACCAGCTTTAAGTGTTGGTTTGTCTGCAGTTCCAGCCTCTGCCCCATGGTGGTGCCAGTGATACTCACATCACATCACCATCAAGTCTACCCCGCCATTCAATCATGGCCGATCTATCTCTCCCTCCCAACCCCATTCTCCTGCCTTCTCCCCATAACCCCTGACACCCGCACTAATCAAGAATCTATCTATCTCTGCCTTAGAAATATCCACTGACTTGTGGCCTCCACAGCCGTCTGTGGCAAAGAATTCCACAGATTCACCACCCTCTGACTACAGAAATTCCTCCTCATTGAGGAAAGACATCCTTGCCATAGAGGGGGTACAGAGAAGATTCACCAGACTGATTCCTGGGATGTCAGGACTTTCATATGAGGAAAGATTGGATAGACTCGGCTTGTACTCGCTGGAATTTAGAAGATTGAGGGGGGATCTTATAGAAACTTACAAAATTCTTAAGGGGTTGGACAAGCTAGATGCTGGAAGATTGTTCCCGATGTTGGGGAAATCCAGAACAAGGGGTCACAGTTTAAGGATAAGGGGGAATTCCTTTAGGACCGAGATGAGGAAAACATTCTTTACACAGAGAGTGGTGAGTCTCTGGAATTCTCTGCCACAGAAGGTAGTTGAGGCCAGTTCATTGGCTATATTTAAGAGGGAGTTAGATGTGGCCCTTGTGGCTAAAGGGATCAGGGGGTATGGAGAGAAGGCAGGTACGGGATACTGAGTTGGATGATCAGCCATGATCACATTGAATGGCGGTCCATCTCGAAGGGCTGAATGGCCTCCTCCTGCACCTGTTTTTCTATGTTTTTCGATGTTTCTATGTTTCTATGTTTCTATCTCCTTGTTAAAGGAACGTCCTTTAAATCTCAGGCTAGTCCTGGACTTTCCCACTCGACTCCCATTGTTGGCTGCAGGGTAGTGGAACTCTGCAGGATGACAGTGAAACTAGTGCGTGGAAGAAGGAATTGCAGACGCTGGTTTAGACGAAAGATAGACACAAAAAGCTGGAGTAACTCAGCGGGACAGGCAGCATCTCTGGAGAGAAGGCATGGGTGACAATAGACAATAGACAATAGACAATAGGTGCAGGAGGAGCCCATTCGGCCCTTCGAGCCAGCACCGCCATTCATTGTGATCAATCCCCAATCAGTTCCCCGTTCCTGCCTTCTCCCCATATCCCCTGACTCCGCTATTTTTAAGAACCCTATCTAGCTCTCTCTCTTGAAAGCATCCAGATAACTGGCCTCCACCGTCCTCTGAGGCAGAGAATTCCACAGGCTCACCACTCTCTGTGAGAAAAAGTGTTTCCTCGTCTCCGTTCTAAACGGCCTACCCCTTATTCTTAAACTGTGTGGCCCCTGGTTCTGGACTCCCCCAACATCAGGAACATGTTTCCTGCCTCTAGCGTGTCCGAACCCTTAACAATCTTATATGTTTCAATGAGATCCCCTCTCATCCTTCTAAACTCCAGAGTGTACAAGCCCAGCCGCCCCATTCTCTCAGCATACGACAGTCCCGCCATCCCGGGAATTAACCTGGAGAACCTACGCTGCACTCCCTCTTATGCACTTATCTTATATGTTTCAATGAGATCCCCTCTCATCCTTCTAAACTCCAGAGTGTACAAGCCCAGCCGCCCCATTCTCTCAGCATACGACAGTCCCGCCATCCCGGGAATTAACCTGGAGAACCTACGCTGCACTCCCTCTTATGCACTTATCTTATATGTTTCAATGAGATCCCCTCTCATCCTTCTAAACTCCAGAGTGTACAAGCCCAGCTGCTCCATTCTCTCAGCATACGACAGGCCCGCCATCCCGGGAATTAATCTTGTAGTTAGTCTGAAGAAGGGTCTTGCATCAAAAGGGGACGAGGGAATTTTGGGCATTAGATGGGGATGGTTCTCTACGCGTTGCTCTCCCCCCCTTTTATCCACTCTCCCCCAAGGGTTAAACAGACGGTGAGCTGAAATTGGAGTTTGTCGGCTAAATTACTAAGCAACATCGCATTTCCAACCCTGCTTAGAAGAACAGGAAAACAGTCTGAAGAAGGGCCTCGACCTGAAACGTCACCCATCCCTTCTCTCCAGAGATGCTGCCCGTCCCGCTGAGTTACTCCGGCGTTTTGTGCCTTCCTCAGGTTTGTGGGTTAATTGGCTTTGGTAAAATTGTCCCTTGTGTGTGGGGTAGTGCTAGTCTACTGGTCGGCGGGGAAGTCAATAGGCCGATCGGCCTGTATTCGCGCTGCATCTTCCACGCTGATCCTGTATTTCCCGAATCAATTGCTGGGAAGTGGAGATTGATGACAGGAAATGCTGGAGGCGCTCAGCGGGCCAGGTACATGGTGGACAGACACGGTGGCATCACGGGTAGAGCCCCTGCCTCACAGCGCCAGAGGCCCGGGTTCCATCCTGACCTCCGCGTGGAATTTGCACCCGTGTGACCGTGTGGGTTCCTTCCGGAAGTTGAACAGTGATACAGTGTGGAAACAGACCCTTCAGCCCACCGAGCCCCCACCGACCTTCTGCAGTTGTGCAGAGCCCTAGTGAGACCACACCTAGAGTATTGTGTGCAGTTTTGGTCCCCTGATTTGGTCTCCCAGAGGAGTTAAGTATAGGAGCAAAGATGTCCTTCTGCAGTTGTACAGAGCCCTAGTGAGACCACACCTAGAGTATTGTGTGCAGTTTTGGTCCCTTAATTTGGTCTCCCAGAGGAGTTAAGTATAGGAGCAAAGAGGTCCTTCTGCAGTTGTACAGAGCCCTAGTGAGACCACACCTAGAGTATTGTGTGCAGTTTTGGTCCCCTAATTTGAGTCTCCCAGAGGAGTTAAGTATAGGAGCAAAGAGGTCCTTCTGCAGTTGTACAGAGCCCTAGTGAGACCACACCTAGAGTATTGTGTGCAGTTTTGGTCCCCAAATTTGGTCTCCCAGAGGAGTTAAGTATAGGAGCAAAGAGGTCCTTCTGCAGTTGTACAGAGCCCTAGTGAGACCACGCCTGGAGTATTGTGTGCAGTTTTGGTCCCCTAATTTGAGGAAGGACATTCTTGCTATTGAGGGAGTGCAGCGTAGGTTTACACGGTTAATTCCCGGGATGGCGGGACTGTCATATGCTGGGCTTGTACGCTCTGGAGTTTAGAAGAATGAGAGGGTATCTCATTGAAACATATAAGATTGTTAATGGCTTGGACACGCTGGAGGCAGGAAACATGTTCCCGATGTTGGGGGAGTCCAGAACCAGGGGCCACAGTTTAAGAATAAGGGGTAAGCCATTTAGAACAGTGACGAGGAAACACTTTTTCTCACAGGGAGTGGTGAGTCTGTGGAATTCTCTGCCTCAGAGGGCGGTGGAGGCAGGATCTCTGGATGCTTTCAAGAGAGAGCTAGATAGGGCTCTTAAAGATAGCGGAGTCAAGGGGATATGGGGAGAAGGCAGGAACGGGGTACTGATTGGGGATGATCAGCCATGATCACATTGAATGGCGGTGCTGGCTCGAAGGGCCGAATGGCCTTATCCTGCACCTATTGTCTATTGTCTATTGACCAACAATCACCTGTACACTAGTTCTATGTTCACCCAGTTTTGCATTCTACACGTTAGGGGGGAATTTACAGAGGTCAATTAACCTACAAACCTGCACGTCTTTGGAGTGTGGGAGGTAACCGGAGCACCCGGAGAAAACCAACGCAGGTCACAGGGAGAACGTACAAACTCCATACAGACAGCACCCGTAGTCGGGATGGAACCCGGGTCTCTGGCGCTGTGAGGCAGCAACTCTACCGGTGCTGATAGGGGGCGCTGTGGATAATGAAGTAGATTTTCAAAGTCTACAGAGAGATTTGGGCCATTTGGAAGAGTGGGCTGAAAGATGGCAGATGGAGTTTAATGCTGATAAGTGTGAGGTGCTACATCTTGGCAGGACAAATCAAAATAGGACGTACATGGTAAACGGTAGGGAATTGAGGAATGCTGTGGAACAGAGGGATCTAGGAATAACTGTGCATAGTTCCCTGAAGGTGGAATCGCATGCAGATAGGGTGGTAAAGAAAGTTTTGGTGTGCTGGCCTTTATATATCAGAGCATTGAATATAGGAGTAGGGAAGTAATGTTAAAATTGTACAAGGCATTGGTGAGACCAATTCTGGAGTATGGTGTACAATTTTGGTCGCCTAATTATAGGAAGGATGTCAACAAAATAGAGAGAGTACAGAGGAGATTTACTAGAATGTTGCCTGGGTTCCAGCAACTAAGTTACAGAGAAAGGTTGAACAAGTTAGGTCTTTATTCTTTGGAGCGCTGAAGGTTAAGGGGGGACTTGATTGAGGTCTTTAAAATGATGAAAGGGATAGACAGAGTTGAGGTGGATAAGCTTTTCCCATTGAGGGTAGGGAAGATTCAAACAAGAGGGCATGACATGAGAATTAAGGGACAGAAGTTTAGGGGTAACATGAGGGGGAACCTCTTTACTCAGAGAGTGGTGGCTGTGTGGAATGAGCTTCCTGCAGAAGTGGTGGAGGCAGGATCGATTTTAACATTTAAAGGTAAAGTGGATAGGTATATGGACGGGAAGGGAATGGAGGGGTATGGTCTGAGTGCAGGTAGATGGGACTACGGGAAAATAAATGGTCGGCACGGACTAGAAGGGCCGAGAGGGCCTGTTTCCGTGCTGTAATTGTTATATGGTTGTACGGTTATATACCGCTGCGCCATCATACGTGGGGGTTTGTAGGTTAATTGGCTCCTGGAAATTGACCACCAGTGTGTTGGACGTGGATGAGATAGCAGGATAACATAGACCTAGTGTGAACGGGAGAACAATAGTCAGCGTAGACTCGGTGGGCCCAAGGCCCTGTTTTCATGCTGTATTCCCAAACTCCTGAATTATCAGTAGAGAGAGAGACAGGTTGAAGAGTGCTCATCAGTCCTGAACTACTATCGACCTCATTGGAGACCCTCGCACTATCTTTTATTGGACTTTAGAAACATAGACAATAGGTGCAGGAGTAGGCCATTCGGCCCTTCGAGCCTGCACTGCCATTCAATATGATCATGGCTGATCATCCAACTCAGTATCCTGTACCTGCCTTCTCTCCATACCCCCTGATCCCTTTAGCCACAAGGGCCACATCTAACTCCCTCTTAAATATAGCCAATGAACTGGCCTCAACTACCTTCTGTGGCAGAGAATTCCACAGACTCACCACTCTCTGTGTGAAAAATGTTTTCCTCATCTCGGTTCTAAAGGAATTCACCCTTATCCATAAACTGTGACCCCTTGATCTGGACCTCCCCGACATCGGGAACAATCTTCCTGCATCTAGCCTGTTCAACCCCTTAAGAATTTTGTAAGTCTCTATGAGAATCCCCCCTCAATCTTCTAAATTCCAGCGAGTACAGGCCGAGTCTATCCAGTCTTTCTTCATGTGGAAGTCCTGCCATCCCAGGAATCAGTCTGGTGAACCTTCTCTGTACTCCCTCTATGGCAAGAATGTCTTTCCTCACATTAGGAGACCAGAACTGTATGCAATACTCCAGGTGTGGCCTCACCAAGACCCTGTGCAACTGCAGTAGAACCTCCCTGCTCCTAACCTCAAATCCTTTTGCTATGAATGCTAACATACCATTCGCTTTCTTCACTGCCTGCTGCACCTGCATGCCGACTTTCTTGACAGAAACATAAAGGATTGGACAGGCTTGATTCTAAATTCCAGCGAGTACAAGCTGAGTCTATCCAGTCTTTCTTCATATGGAAGTCCTGACATCCCAGGAATCAGTCTGGTGAACTCTTTCTGCTTTACCTTGCGCTAAACGTTATTCCCTTATCATGTATCTGTACACTGTGGACGGCTCGATTGTAATCATGTATTGTCTTTCCGCTGGCTGGTTAGCTCGCAACAAAAGCTTTTCACTGTACCTCGGCACACGTGACAATAAACTAAACTGAACTCATCGGAAGAAAGAAGACAAATTAGTCTTGTTGCAAGGTGGTAGAGAGAGAAGGGAGAGGACTAGGGTAAAAATAGTATGATGAGCATTTGTCGGCAGTGGGCCTGTACTCGCTGGAGTTTAGAAGAATGAGGGGGGGGATCTCATTGAAACTTGTCAAACAGTGAAAGGCCTGGATAGAGTGGATGTGGAGAGGATGTTTCCACTAGTGGGAGAGTCTAGGACCAGAGGTCACAACCTCAGAATTAAAGGACGTTCCTTTCAGAAGGAGATGAGGAGGAATTTCTTTACTCAGAGAGTGGTGAATCTGTGGAATTCTTTGCCACAGAAGGCTGCGGAGGCCACAAGTAAGTGGATATTTTTAAGGCAGAGATAGATAGATTCTTGATTAGTGCGGGTGTCAGGGGTTATGGGGAGAAGGCAGGAAAAGGGGGTTATGAGGGAGAGATCAGCCATGATTGAATAGCGGAGTAGACTCGATGGGCCAAATGGCCTAATTCTGCTCCAAAGAATCATAGAAACATAGAAACATAGAAATTAGGTGCAGGAGTAGGCCATTCGGCCCTTCGAGCCTGCACCGCCATTCAATATGATCATGGCTGATCATCCAACTCAGTATCCTGTACCTGCCTTCTCTCCATACCCCCTGATCCCTTTAGCCACAAGGGCCACATCTAACTCCCTCTTAAATATAGCCAATGAACTGGCCTCAACTACCTTCTGTGGCAGAGAATTCGACAGACTCATCACTCTCCGTGTGAAAAATGTTTTTCTCATCTCGGTCCTAAAGGAATCCCCCCTTATCCTTAAACTGTGACCCCTTGTTTTGGACTTCCCCAACATCGGGAACATTCTTCCTGCATCTAGCCTGTCCAACCCCTTAAGAATTTTGTAAGTCTCTATAAGATTCCCCCTCAATCTTCTAAATTCCAGCGAGTACAAGCCGAGTCTATCCAGTCTTTCTTCATATGGAAGTCCTGCCATGCCAGGAATCAGTCTGGTGAACCTTCTCTGTACTCCCTCTATGGCAAGAATGTCTTTCCTCAGATTAGGAGACCAAAACTGTATGCAATACTCCAGGTGTGGCTTCACCAAGGCCCTGTACAACTGCAGTAGAACCTCTCTGCTCTTGTACTCAAATCCTTTTGCTATGAATGCTAACATACCATTCGCTTTTTTCACTGCCTGCTGCACCTGCATGCCTACTTTCTTGACAGAAACATAAAGGATTGGACAGGCTTGATGCAGGAAAAATGTTCCCGATGTTGGGGGTGTCCAGAACCAGGGGCCGCAGTTTAAGAATAAGGGACTGAGACGAGGAAATAATTTTTCAAGCAGAGAGTTGTGAATCTGTGGAATTCTCTGCCACAGAAGGCAGTGGAGGCCAATTTCAACAGAGAGTTGGATTTAGCTCTTAGGGCTAACAGAATCAAGGGAATATGGGGAGAAAGCAGGAACGGGGTACAAGAAACATAGAAACATAGAAACATAGAAAATAGGTGCAGGAGGAGGCCATTCAGCCCTTCGAGCCTGCACTGCCATTCATTATGATCATGGCTGATCGTCCGCTATCAATAACCTGTGCCTGCCTTCTCCCCATATCCCTTGACTCCACTAGCCCCTAGAACATTATCTAACTCTCTCTTGAAAACATCCAGTGAATTGGCCTCCACTGCTCTCTGTGTCAGATAATTCCACAGATTCACGACTCTCTGGGTGAAAATGTTTTTCCTCATCTCAGTCCTAAATGGCCGACCCCTTATTCTTAAACTGTGTGGCCCCTGTTTCTGGACTCCCCCAACATCGGTAACATTTTTCCTGCATCTAGCCTGTCCAATCCCTTAATAATTTTATATGTTCCTATCTGCTTGGATCAGCTTTGCTTTCCCAGGAGACATCCGGGACTAGCTCGGTGTCTGATGGACATGGCGGTGCTGGCTCGAAGGGCCGAATGGCCTACATCTGCGCCTATTTTTCCATGGTTTCCGCAGTTTGCAAGAGGCAAGGGGTGCCATTTTTGCACCAGTGCACAGTCCCAGCTGCAGTTGGCTCATTGGGGACCTCCATTCCAGTCGTCCACAAGTTATAGGAGCAGAATTAGGCCATTCGGCCCATCGAGTCCGCTCCGCCATTCAATCATGGCTGATCTATCTCTCCCTCCCTCCTAATCCCATTCTCCTGCCTTCTCCCCATAACCCCAGACAGCCAAGTCAATGTGCCCAGACAGCCAAGTCGATGTCAGGACTTCCATATGAAGAAATGGGAGATGCAACGAGACCTGGGTGTCATGGTACACCAGTCATTGAAAGTAGGCATGCAGGTGCAGATAACAAATGGTATGTTAGCAATCATAGCGAAAGGATTTGAGTATAGGAGCAGGGAGGTTCTACTGCAGTTGTACAGGGTTTTGGTGAGGCCACACCTGGAGTATTGCGTACAGTTTTGGTCTCCAAATCTGAGGAAAGACACCCTTGCCATAGAGGGGGTACAGAGAAGATTCACCAGACTGATTTCTGGGATGTCAGGACTTTCATATGCGGAAAGATTGGATAGACTCGGCTTGTACTCGCTGGAATTTAGAAGATTGAGGGGGGATCTTATAGAAACTTACAAAATTCTTAAGGGGTTGGACAGGCTAGATGCAGGAAGATTGTTCCTGATGTTGGGGGAGTCCAGAACAAGGGGTCACAGTTTAAGGATAAGGGGGAATTCCTTTAGGACCGAGATGAGGAAAACATTTTTTACACAGAGAGTGGTGAGTCTCTGGAATTCTCTGCCACAGAAGGTAGTTGAGGCACAGTTTAAGGATAAGGGGGAAATCCTTTAGGACCGAGATGAGAATATCATTTTTCCACACAGAGAGTGGTGAATCTGTGGAATTCTCTGCCACAGAAGGTAGTTGAGGCCAGTTCATTGGCTATATTTAAGAGGGAGTTAGATGTGGCCCTTGTGGCTAAAGGGATCAGGGGGTTTGGAGAGAAGGCAGGTACAGGATACTGAGTTGGATGATCAGCCATGATCATATTGAATGGCGGTGCAGGCTCGAAGGGCTGAATGGCCTACTCCTGCACCTATTTTTCTATGTTTCTATGTTTCTATATAATGTGGAAACAGTCTGAAGGAGGGTCCCGAGCCGAAACGTCACCCATTCCTTCTCTCCACAGATGCTGCCTGACCCCGCTGAGTTTGTCCAGCTTTCTGTGTCTGTCTTCATCTTAAATATGCATCTGCTGCAAAGTGAGACGCATATGTGTCTAACTGCATTAACTATGAGTCACTCTCTCTCTCTCGGCAATTGCTTCTGATGCAATGTTGCTTGCTCGGTGCGTCCTGGTTCAGTGCGGCCTCTCTCCCTCCCACCCTCCCTCCCTCTCTCTCCTGTGTAACTGCGCATGTCAGCACTGCACACCATTGCCAACTGCTAGCGCGCGGGCTCCGTTGCCATGGCAACTGGAATGGGCCTAGGCTCGTTGCCACCAAGCCCAGACCAGCCTGTGCTCCTCATAAGGTCATAAGTGATAGGAGGAGAATTAGGCCATTCGGCCCATCAAGTCTACTCCGCCATTCAATCATGGCTGATCTATCTCTCCCTCCCAACCCCATTCTCCTGCCTTCTCCCCATAACCCCTGACACCCGCACTAATCAAGAATCTATCTATCTCTGCCTTAAAAATATCCACTGACTTGTGGCCTCCACAGCCGTCTGTGGCCAGGAATCCCACAGATTCACCACCCTCTGACCGAAGAAATTCCTCCTCATCTCCTTCCTAAAGGAACGTCCTTTAATTCTGAGGCTGTGCCCTCTGGTCCTAGACTCTCCCACTGGTGGAAACATCCTCTCCACATCCACTCTATCCAGGCCTTTCGCTATTCGGTGAGTTTCAATGAGGTCCCCCCCTCATCCTTCTAAACTCCAGTGAGTACAGGCCCAGTGCTGACAAACGCTCATCGAACGTTAACCTATGACCCATGGTGGAGAGGGCTGCTGGAGGCCCTGCAACAGCCTGGGGGCTCAGCCCAGAGGACTATACTTGATCGGTCTTTGCTGGCTTTCACTAATTCACTAATCATGTATCTGTACACTGTGGACGGCTCGATTGTCATCATGTATTGTCTTTCCACTGGCTGGTTAGCACGCAACAGAAGCTTTTCACTGTACCTCGGTCCACGTGACAGTAAACTGAACTGAACTCATCGGAAGAGAGAAGACAGACTGGCCTTGTTGTAGGTGGAAGAGAGAGAAGGGAGAGGACAAGGGGAAAAACAAGATGGACGCCAGGAATGAGCGGGTCAACGTGCGATGAGCGTTTGACGGTGCTGGGCCTGCCCTCGCTGGAGTTTAGAAACGTGAAAACACAGAAAAATACGTGCAGGAGTCGGCCATTCGGCCCTTCGAGCCAGCACCGCCATTCAATATGATCATGGCTGATCATCCAAAAATCAGTACCCCGTTCCCGCCTTCTCCCCTTATCCCTTGATTCCCTTAGCCCTAAGGGCTAAAACTAACATGCCAATGGTATGTTAGCTTTCATAGCAAAAGGATTTGAGTATAGGAGCAGGGAGGATCTACTTCAGTTGTATAGGGTCTTGGTGAGGCCACACCTGGAGTATTGCGTACAGTTCTGGTCTCCAAATCTGAGGAAGGACATTATTGCCATAGAGGGAGTGCAGCGAAGGTTCACCAGACTGATTCCTGGGATGTCAGGACTGTCTTATGAACAAAGACTGCATAGACTCGGTTTATACTCTCTAGAATTTAGGAGATTGAGAGGGGATCTTATAGAAACTTACAAAATTCTTAAGGGGTTGGACAGGCTAGATGCAGGAAGATTGTTCCCGATGTTGGGGAGGTCCAGGACAAGGGGTCACAGCTTAAGGATAAGGGGGAAATCCTTTAGGACCGAGATGAGAAGGAATTTTTTTACACAGAGAGTGGTGGGTCTCTGGAACTCTCTGCCACAGAGGGTAGTTGAGGCCAGTTCATTGGCTATATTTAAGAGGGAGTTAGATGTGGCCCTTGTGGCTAAGGGGATCAGAGGGTATGGAGAGAAGGCAGGTACGGGATACTGAGTTGGATGATCAGCCATGATCATATTGAATGGCGGTGCAGGCTCGAAGGGCCGAATGGCCTACTCCTGCACCTAATTTCTATGTTCTATGTTTAACTCTCTCATGAAAACATCCAGCGATGTGGCAGAGAATTCCACAGATTCTTTAAAATTCTTAGAGCCTCAGCTCTTTAAAATAGCGGAGTCAGGGGATATGGGGAGAAGGCATGAACGGGGTACTGATTGGGGATGATCAGCCATGATCACATTGAATGGCGGTGCAGGCTCGAAGGGCCGAATGGCCTACTCCTGCACCTATTGTCTATTGTCTATTCACAACTCTCTGGGTGAAAAAGTTTTTCCTCATCTCTGTCCTAATCTCCCCTTTATTCTTAAACTGTGTGACCCCTGGTTCTGGACTCCCCCAACATCGGGAACATTTTTCCTGTCCAATCCTTTCAGAATTTTATATGTTTTTATGAGATCCCCTCTCATCATTCTAAACTCCAGCGAATACAAGTCCAGTTGGCCCACTCTTTCATCATAAGTCAGCCCCGCCATCCCGGGAATTAACCTGGTGAACCTACGCTGCGCTCCCTCAAAAGGAGGAGGGGGTGGAACCTCGTTGAAACGTACCGAATAGTGCAAGGCCTCGGCTGCATCCCAATCGCAGGCCCGGCTCCCAAAGACAGTAAGGCCCAGCCTGTGGATCGGGGCCTGGAGAGAGGGGTTGGATGGAAGCTGGACAAAGGGCCCGGTGAGAGGGGCCTCGAGTGTTGGCTGTGGGAAGGGCTGAAGATGGCCGGGAGAGGAGAGGGTCGATGGCTCGCAGGAGACCAGGCCCTCAGAATCAAGGGCCGTCCTTTTAGAAAGGCGGCGAGGAGGAATTTCTTCAGTCAGAGGGTGGTGAATCTGTGGAACTCATTGCCACTGAAGGCTGCGGAGGCCACAAGTCAGTGGATATTTTTTAAGGCAGAGATATAGACAGATTCTTGATTAGTTCGGCTGTCTGGGGTTATGGGGGTTGAAGGCAGGAGAATGGGGTTAGGAGGGAGGGAGAGATAGATCAGCTATGGTTGAATGGCGGAGCGGACTCGATGGGCCGAATGGCCTAATTCTCCTCCTATAACCTGTGGACGACTGGAATGGAGGTCCCCAATGGGCCAGCTGAAGCTGGGACTGTGCACTGGTGCAAAAACGGCGCCCCTTGCCTCTTGCAAACTGCGGAGCATCACGGACAATAACAGTTCACCCCCTCTATCACACACTGGTCAACCTGAGGAGCACCTTCAGCAACAGACTGGTTCCACCAAGATGCAGCACAGAACGCCACAGGAGATCCTTCTTCCCTCTGGCTATCATTTTAATCTCATGTATCCTGTGTTGTTATGACTGTTGGCTGATCAATTTCCCTCCTGGGATCAATAGTTCTGTCATATTGCTTCTGGGCTCAGTGGGCTGTTCTGTACATTCTGTATGGACCAGGGGTGCCTGTGCATACGGCCACAAGATCATAAGGTCACAAATCTCAACTCCTTTCTTCTAAACTCCATAGAAAAATAGAAAATAGGTGCAGGAGGAGGCCATTCGGCCCTTCGAGCCAGCACCGCCATTCATTGTGATCACGGCTGATCATCCACAATCAGTACCCCGTTCCTGCCTTCTCCGCATATCCCCTGACTCCACTAGCCCTTAGAGCCCTATCTAGCTCTCT
>CAUPSL010001065.1:35000-62500 GCA_963514005.1 Raja brachyura
TGAACCTCAAAGAAAAAACACAGGAAGGAAGGGGGATTGTGAATATTGTTTCATTTAGTTGAGTTTAGTTTGGAGATACAGCGCGGAAACAGGCCCTTCGGCCCAGCCAGTCCATGCCGACCAGCGATCACCCCGTACCCTTGTTTAGTTTGGAGATACAGCGCGGAAACAGGCCCTTCGGCCCAGCCAGTCCATGCCGACCAGCGATCGCCCCGTACCCTTGTTTAGTTTGGAGATACAGCGCGGAAACAGGCCCTTCGGCCCAGCCAGTCCATGCCGACCAGCGATCACCCCGTACCCTTGTTTAGTTTGGAGATACAGCGCGGAAACAGGCCCTTCGGCCCAGCCAGTCCATGCCGACCAGTGATCGCCCCGTACCCTTGTTTAGTTTGGAGATACAGCGCGGAAACAGGCCCTTCGGCCCAGCCAGTCCATGCCGACCAGCGATCGCCCCGTACACTTGTTTAGTTTGGAGATACAGCGCGGAAACAGGCCCTTCGGCCCACCGAGTCCATGCCGACCAGCGATCACCCCGTACCCTTGTTTAGTTTGGAGATACAGCGCGGAAACAGGCCCTTCGGCCCAGCCAGTCCATGCCGACCAGCGATCGCCCCGTACCCTTGTTTAGTTTGGAGATACAGCGCGGAAACAGGCCCTTCGGCCCAGCCAGTCCATGCCGACCAGCGATCGCCCCGTACCCTTGTTTAGTTTGGAGATACAGCGCGGAAACAGGCCCTTCGGCCCAGCCAGTCCATGCCGACCAGCGATCGCCCCGTACCCTTGTTTAGTTTGGAGATACAACGCGGAAACAGGACCTTCGGCCCACCGAGTCCATGCCGACCAGCGATCGCCCCGTACCCTTGTTTAGTTTGGAGATACAGCGCGGAAACAGGCCCTTCGGCCCAGCCAGTCCATGCCGACCAGCGATCGCCCCGTACCCTTGTTTAGTTTGGAGATACAACGCGGAAACAGGCCCTTCGGCCCACCGAGTCCATGCCGACCAGCGATCGCCCCGTACACTAAAACTAACCTACACACACTGGTGACAATTTACAAAGCACAATCTGCCACAGGCAACGATGGTCCAATTCTACACGGCCATCGTAGAGTCTGTTCTCACCTTCTCCGTCACGGTCTGGTTTGGCTCAGCCACCAAGATCGACACCTGGAGGCTGCAGCGAATCGTCCAATCAGCAGAGAAGGTTATTGGCTGCAACCTTCCCTCCATTGATGAACTGTACACTGCAAGGGCCAGGAAGCGAGCGGGCAAGATCATCTCTGACCCCTCTCACCCTGGCCACAAACTCTTTGAATCACTTCCCTCTGGAAGGCGACTCCGGACTGTCAAAGCTGCCACAGCCAGACATAAAAACAGTTTTTATCCACGAGTAGTTGCCCTACTCAACAGCCAAAAATCTGTAGCCTCCCTTTGATCTGGTATTTTGTTGGTTCACGTGCTTGATCAATGGTGTTTTATCGTTAATGTGTTATTATTATTAATGTTTAGTGTTTTCTGAGTCATTCGTAACTGTCACTGTATGTCATGTTGTTACTTGTGGGCGGAGCACCAAGGCAAATTCCTTGTATGTGAATACTTGGCCTATAAACTTACTTACTTATTTACAATTATACCAAGCTAATGAACCTGCAAACCTGCACGTCTTTGGAGTGTGGGAGGAAACCTGAGCACCCGGAGAAAACCCACGCAGGTCACGGAGAGAACATGCGAACTCCATACAGACAGCACCTGCAGTCGGGATTGCAGGAAAAATGTTCCCAATGTTGGGCGAGTCCAGAACCAGGCGCCACAGTCTTGGAATCAAGGGGAGGTCATTTAAGACTGAGGTGAGAAAAAACTTTTTTACCCAGAGAGTTGTGAATTTGTGGAATTCCCTGCCACAGAGGGCAGTGGAGGCCAAGCCACTGGATGGATTTCAGAGAGAGTTGGATAGAGCTCTAGGGGCTAGTGGAGTCAAGGGATATGGGGAGAAGGCAGGCACGGGTTATTGATAGGGGACGATCAGCCATGATCACAATGAATGGTGGTGCTGGCTCGAAGGGCCGAATGGCCTCCTCCTGCACCTATTTTCTATGTTTCTATGAACCTGGGTCTCTGGTGCTGTTAGGCAGTGGCTCTATCGCTGGGCCATCATTGTGGCATGTTGTGGCATTGTTCTTGCTTGGCGGTGGGCGAGGTAGTGCTCCCTGCATCCCACGGACTGGGCTGAGAGGCCCCCGCTCATCGCAACAACGCCATCCCGCCATCCCATGAACCGGAGACTCTCTCGCTCGCCGTGGAACGATGGAGGAGGGAGTGGGACGGAGGGCCGGTGAGCAGGCCGGCTGCGGGAGGGGGAGCAAGGCCTCGACGGGGGAGTGGGCCGCTGGAGGCCCTGCACCAGCCTGGGGCTCGTCTGGACCGGGAGCCGCTCCAAGAGGCCGAGCACGTGGATCGGACGCGGCCTACAGCGGTGGAGCAGCGACGGACCACACCACCATGTGCTTGGCCAGGCCGACCCTGCAACGTCACCATGGCAACGGGCCTTCATGGTCAGGTCAAGCTCACTGCACTTCCAACAACTGCGACTTGAAAATGGCCCCAAACTGGTAACTCTGTACCCTGTCTCAGTGTACTACTGTGACACATAGTAACATAGAAGCATAGAAACATAGAAAATAGGTGCAGGAGGAGGCCATTCGGCCCTTTGAGCTTAAACATTGAATTTTCTCAATTCTGTTAACCCAGGCTGCCTCCTCCCCTCCCCACCTCTCCCTCTGCCCTCGGGCCCTGGCATTCCTTCTCTCTCTATCTCTCCCCCACCCAAGTCGCACTAGCTTCTCATTTTCACACTACAAACAGCTTACAATGGCCTGTCTCCTTTATCATCGATACTTTTTTGCATATCTTTCATTCATTGTTCTTTATCTCTCCACATCACCATCTATATCTCTCGTTTCCCTGATCCCTGACCAGTCTGAAGAAGGGTCTCGACCCGAAACGTCGCCTATCTCCTTCGCTCCTTAGATGCTGCTGCACCCGCTGAGTTTCTCCAGCTTTTTGTGTAACCCCTGAAGATCATAAGTGATAGGAGTAGAATTAGGCCAGAGTTTCTCCAGCTTTTTGTGTAACCCGCCATTCATTATGATCATGGCTGATCGTCCGCTATCAATAACCCGTGCCTGCCTTCTCCCCATATCCCTTGACTCCACTAGCCCCTAGAGCTCTATCCAACTCTCTCTTAAATCCATCCAGTGACTTGGCCTCCACTGCCCTCTGTGGCAGGGAATTCCACAAATTCACAACTCTCTGGGTGAAAAAGTTTTTCTCAGCTCAGTCTTAAATGACCCCCCCTTCATTCTAAGCCTGTACTGTAGCTGAGAGGGTGATCTAAGATGTATCTCTGTGCTGATGTATAGCGATACTTGTACTTAGCGTTGCCAACTGTCCCGTATTAGCCGGGACATCCTGTACGTGCATTGGGCTAAATTGGTTTGCCCCGTACGGGACTGCCCTTGTCCCGTATTTGACCGCTACTACTCGGGTCGAGGGGACTGTCGGGTCGGAGCGCCGCGTCCGGCCCCGCCTCACCCGTCCCGACGTAGTGCAGCCCATAGAGTGCAGCAGCAGCAGCAGCAGCAGCAGCAGCAGCAGCGCCTCGCCCGTGGCCCCGTCGGTCGGTCAGTCGGCAGCCCGGCCAGCTGTCCGGCCTTCGGACCTTCGCTTACCGCCGGCACCGCCACCACCCCTCCTTCTCACGGCCAATCATCGGTTCACGAGTTGGCCGGGGCGCCGGACTTTGCGCGCGGCCCCCGGGGCCAAAACCCCTCAGCTGGCCCGCCGGCTGGGCTTTGTGTGCAGTCCAGCACCCGGGCCAACTCATCATTCACCCAGACACGGGATCCAGTGAAAACGAATTGCCGTCGGGAATTTGTCCCGTATTTTGACCCTTCTGTCCCTTATTTGGGAGTGAGAACGTTGGCAACCCGACTTGTACTGAACTTTATGCAAAAATGAATTTCACTGTACCTCTGTACCTCTGTACCATACCTGTAACTCACTCCCGAGTATGTGTGGTAGAAACATAGACAATAGGTGCAGGAGGAGGCCATTCGGCCCTTCGAGTCAGCACTGCCATTCAATGTGATCATGGCTGATCATCCAACTCAGTATCCTGTACCTGCCTTCTCTCCATACCCCCTGATCCCTTTAGCCACAAGGGCCACATCTAACTCCCTCTTAAATATAGCCAATGAACTGGCCTCAACTACCTTCTGTGGCAGAGAATTCCAGAGATTCACCACTCTCTGTGTAAAGAATGTTTTCCTCATCTCGGTCCTAAAGGAATTCCCCCTTATCCTTAGACTGTGACCCCTTGTTCTGGACTCCCCCAACATCTTGGGGAACAATCTTCCAGCATCTAGCTTGTCCAACCCCTTAAGAATTTTGTAAGTTTCTATAAGATCCCCCCTCAATCTTCTAAATTCCAGCGAGAATTCAATTAGTGGCTCCAGATACGCCCGGTAAAATCTAATGGTCCCAAGAAACACACAAGGCACAATTTATTATTCCCAGGAAGGTTTCCAATCATCTACTGAACCTCAGCACACCAAACACCAGTGGATGGAAAGATACTAAAATCTAAACGTCCATATACATTTATTAACAATTTTTACCACAAATATATCCAACATTTAATATACTGTGATAATTGAACCGTTTGATCCTGTGTGAAAAATGATTTTCTCATCTCGGTCCTAAAAGACATAGAAACATAGAAAATAGGTGCAGGAGTAGGCCATTCGGCCCTTCGAGCCTGCACCGCCATTCAATGTGATCATGGCTAATCATCCAACTCAGTATCCCGTACCTGCCTTCTCTCCATACCCCCTGATCCCTTTAGCCACAAGTGCCACATCTAACGCCCTCTTAAATATAGCCAATGAACTGGCCTCAACTACCTTCTGTGGCAGAGAATTCCAGAGACTCACCACTCTCTGTGTAAAGAATGTTTTCCTCATTTCGGTCCTAAAGGAATTCCCCCTTATCCTTAGACTGTGACCCCTTGTTCTGGACTCCCCCAACATCGGGAACAATCTTCCTGCATCTAGCCTGTCCAACCCCTTAAGAATTTTGTAAGTTTCTATAAGATCCCCCCTCAATCTTCTAAATTCCAGCGAGTACAAGCCGAGTCTATCCAATCTTTCCTCATATGAAAGTGCTGACATCCCAGGAATCAGTCTGGTGAATCTTCTCTGTACCCCCTCTATGGCAAGGATGTCTTTCCTCAGATTTGGAGACCAAAACTGTACGCAATACTCCAGGTGTGGCCTCACCAAAACCCTGTACAACTGCAGTAGAACCTCCCTGCTCCTATACTCAAATCCTTTTGCTATGAATGCTAACATACCATTTGCTTTCTTCACTGCCTGCTGCACCTGCATGCCTACTTTCAATGACTGGTGTACCATGACACCCAGGTCTCGTTGCATCTCCCCCTTTCCTAATCTGCCACCATTCAGATAATAGTCTACCCTCATGTTTTTGCCACCAAAGTGGATAACCTCACATTTATCCACATTATACTGCATCTGCCATGCATCTGCCCATTCACTCAGCCTATCCAAATCACCCTGCAGCCTCCAAGCATCCTCCTCACACCTAACTATACCCCCCAGCTTGGTATCATCTGCAAATTTGGAGATGTTGCATTGAATTCCCTCGTCCAAATCATTAATATATATTGTAAATAGCTGGGGTCCCAGCACTGAGCCTTGCGGCACCCCACTAGTCACTGCCTGCCATTCTGAAAAGGACCCGTTTACTCCTACCCTTTGCCTCCTGTCTGCTAGCCAGTTCTCTATCCACATCAACACTGAACCCCCAATACCGTGTGCTTTAAGTTTGTATGCTAATCTCTTATGCGGGACCTTGTCAAAAGCCTTCTGAAAGTCTAGATATAACACATCCACTGGTTCTCCCTTATCCACTCTACTAGTTACATCCTCGAAAAATTCTATCAGATTTGTCAGACATGATTTACCTTTCGTAAATCCATGCTGACTTTGTCCAATGATTTCACCACTTTCCAAATGCGCTGCTATCCCATCTTTAATAACTGACTCTAGCAGTTTCCCCTTTATCCTTGAGACTTTAAGGACTTTAAGACTTCCCCCTTATCCTTAAACTGTGACCCCCTTAAGAGGGACAACACCAAGCCAATTGACCTACAAACCTGCACGTCTTTGGAGTGTGGGAGGAAACCGAAGATCTCAGAGAAAACCCATGCGGGTCACTGGGAGAACGTGCAAACTCCGTACAGACAGCGCCCGTGGTCGGGATCGAACCCGGGTCTCTGGCGCTGCAAGCGCTGTAAAGGGGCCTGTCCCACTGCGGCGACCTAATCCGCGCGTTCTGGCGAGTTGGCCCTCGACTCATATTCGCAGCATGGTCAACACGAGGTCCTAGGAGGTCTTCGTAACTCTCCTTCATGCTCGAGAGTGGTCCCCGTGTACTCGAGGCCTCAGCTAGGTGGCGGCGTATTTTTCAACATGCTGAAAAATGCCCGCGAGTAAAAAAAGGTCGCAGCGGAAAAAATCTTTACTCGTAGGTTTAGACGTAGTAGGTCGTAGTAGGTCGGCATGTTAGTTGTAGGTAAGCAAGGGTAGTCGTAGAAACATAGAAACATAGAAACATAGAAATTAGACGCAGGAGTAGGCCATTCAGCCCTTCGAGCCTGCACCGCCATTCAATATGATCATGGCTGATCATCCAACTCAGTATCCTGTCCCTGCCTTCTCTCCATACCTTCTGATCCCCTTAGCCACAACGGCCACATCTAACTCCCTCTTAAATATAGCCAATGAACTGGCCTCAACTACCCTCTGTGGCAGAGAGTTCCAGAGACCCACCACTCTCTGTGTGAAAAAAGTCCTTCTCATCTCGGTCCTAAAGGATTTCCCCCTTATCCTTAAGCTGTGACCCCTTGTCCTGGACCTCCCCAACATCGGGAACAATCTTCCTGCATCTAGCCTGTCCAACCCCTTAAGAATTTTGTAAGTTTCTATAAGATCCCCTCTCAATCTCCTAAATTCTAGAGAGTATAAACCGAGTCTATGCAGTCTTTGTTCATAAGACAGTCCTGACATCCCAGGAATCAGTCTGGTGAACCTTCTCTGCACTCCCTCTATGGCAATAATGTCCTTCCTCAGATTTGGAGACCAGAACTGTACGCAATACTCCAGGTGTGGTCTCACCAAGACCCTATACAACTGAAGTAGAACCTCCCTGCTCCTATACTCAAATCCTTTTGCTATGAATGCTAACATACCATTTGCTTTCTTCACTGCCTCGTAGATAGTCATAGATAGCCGTAGA
Source organism: Raja brachyura (assembly GCA_963514005.1). The sequence goes on from CAUPSL010001065.1 coordinate 42,376, forward strand.
TAGTCTTCATCATAGTCGAAGGTCGAAGGAGATCGAAGGAGGTCGTCTTCACACTCTACTATTCGGTGTCCAATTTACTCGATGCTAGTCTTCAGCATAGTAAAAGGAGGTTGAAGGAGGTCTTCTACAAAGTCGAAGGAGGTCTTCAACGTGACACTTTTTCAAACTGTTCTAAACTGGCCAATTAGGTCGGCGTAGTGGGACAGCCCCTTTAGGCAGCAACTCTACCGCTGCACCACCATGCCACACTCAGGTATTGGTTAGCATCCAACCTGATCTCCCAATTGCTAAACACTTGAGGGTCTCGACCCGACACGTCACCCATTCCTTCTATCCAGGGATGCTGCTCTGTCCCGCCGAGTTTCTCCAGCATTCTGTGTCTTTCCAGCCTATCTATTACTTTATCCAAACCCCTCGATTGGATTCCTCTTTGTAACTCCACTACTGCAGTTGCACAGGGCCTTGTACAGGTGAGACCACACCTGGAGTATTGCGTACAGTTTTGGTCTCCAAATCTGAGGAAAGACATTCTTGCCATAGAGGGAGTACAGAGAAGGTTCAACAGACTGATTCCTGGGATGGCAGGACTTCCATATGAGGAAAGACTGGATAGACTCGGCTGGAATTTAGAAGATTGAGGGGGGATCTTATGGAGACTTACAAAATTCTTAAGGGGTTGGACAGGCTAGATGCAGGAAAATTGTTCCCAATGTTGGGGAAGTCCAGAACAAGGGGTCACGGTTTAAGGATAAGGGGGAATTCCTTTAGGACCGAGATGAGAAAATCATTTTTCACACAGAGAGTGGTGAATCTGTGGAACTCTTTGCCACGCAAGGTAGTTGAGGCCAGTTCATTGGCTATATTTAAGAGGGAGTTAGATGTGGCCCTTGTGGCTAAAGGGATCAGGGGATATGGAGAGAAGGCAGGTACAGGATACTGAGTTGGATGATCAGCCATGAATGGCGGTGCAGGCTCGACGGGCCGAATGGCCTACTCCTGCACTTATTGTCTATGTTTCTATGTTTCTAACTCACTCCCAGTCACTCCGAGAGGGTGGAACAGTGGCACAGCTGGTCTCACAGCATCAGAGACCGAGGTTTGACCCTGACTACGGGTGCTGTCTGTACGGAGTTTGCACGTTCTCCCCGTGACCTGCGTGGGCTTTCTCCGGGAGCTCCGGTTTCCTCCCACACTCCAAAGACGTGCAGGTTTGTAGGTTAATTGGCTCGGTATAAGTGTACATTGTCCCCTTGTACACTATCCTACATTGTATGTAGTATAGTGTCAGTGTGTGGGGATCGCTGGTTGGCACAGACTCGGTGGGCCGAAGGGCCGCGCTGTATCTCTAAACTAAACTAAGCTACTCTCTTATAAACAGTGTGCGGTTTAGTTTAGAGTTTCTTATGTTCCTTGCAAGTCTGATCTCTTGTCTTTCAAAAGTTCTCCCACTGTACCTCTTCCTCATCTCTATCAATGGTTTTACGGAAATCTAAAATGTTCAAAATGTATTTGTTCAGTAACATTGTGAGGCTAAAGGGGCCTGTCCCACTTGGGCGACCTAATCCACGCGTTCTGGCCAGTTTGCCCTCGACTCATACTCGCAGCATGGTCGACACGAGGTCCTAGGAGGTCTTTGTAACTCTCCTTCATGCTCGAGAGTGGTCCCCGTGTACACGAGGCCTCAGCTAGGTCGCGGCATATTTTTCAACATGTTGAAAAATGCCCGCGAGTAAAAATAGGTTGCCATGGAAAAAATCAATACTTTTTTTACTCGTAGGTTTAGTCGAAGTAGGTCGTAGTAGGTCGTAGCATGTTAGTCGTAGGTAATCGAGGGTAGTCGTAGATAGTCTTCATCATAGTCGAAGGGAGGTCGAAGGGAGATCGAAGGGTGCCGTCTTTACACTCCACTATTCAGTGTCCAATTTTCCCGAAGCTAGTCGTAGCTGGTCGTAACTAGTCTTCAACTTAGCCAAAGGAGGTTGAAGCTGGTCTTCAACATAGTCGAAGGAGGTTGAAGCTGGTCTTCAACATAGTCGAAGGAGGTCGAAGCTGGTCTTCAACATAGTCGATGGAGGTCGAAGCTGGTCTTCAACATAGTCGACGGAGGTCGAAGCTGGTCTTCAACATAGTCGATGGAGGTTGAAGCTGGTCTTCAACATAGTCGAAGGAGGTTGAAGGAGGTCTTCTACATAGTCGAAGGAGGTTGAAGCTGGTCTTCAACATAGTTGAAGGAGGTTGAAGGAGGTCTTCTACGTGGTCGAAGGAGGCCTTCAACATGCCATTTTTTTGAAACTCTCCTAAACGCTCCAATTAGATCGCCACAGCGGGACAGCCCCTTATCCTTTGATCATACATGTACTATCTTTAATGACCCTTGATAGCCGAGGCTGGACACCTTTACAACGGGATGATTTTGCCGTAAAGCAAGGGTTTAAATTTAAATTTCCCCCCAGGGGATGTATTTCCCCTACCCAGGGGTTAGATTTGTTGATTCTGGACTGGTACATGTTTTTTTCTCATTGACTGACTGCTTGGTTCCGGTATACCGGTATCTATGCACCATTAGTTGTTCATAAATAGGTGAAAGAACATTGTTATGTGCTACTGAAGTTGCCTGGGGTAAACGGGACAAAAAAGGTTGGGAGTGCAGAAAGGAACTGCAGGCAGACACTCAATGCCGGAGTAACTCAGCAGGACAGGCAGCCTCTCTGGAGAGAAGGAATGGGTGACGTTTTGGGTCGAGACCCTTCTTCAGGCTGAGAATCAGATGGGAGGGAGGCTAGAGATATGGAAGGGAAGGTGTGAAAATGACAGATCAACTCAGATGATTTTAAGGGACATCCAATGCTTGTACCCCTTTGTGATCACTGTCCCACTATGAAAGTAAGCATGCAGGTACAGCAGGCAGTGAAGAAAGCCAATGGCATGTTGGCCTTCATAACAAGAGGAGTCGAGCATAGGAGCAAAGGGGTCCTTCTGCAGTTGTACAGAGCCCTAGTGAAACCACACCTGGAGTATTGTTTGCAGTTTGGGTCCCCTAATTTGAGGAAGGACGTTCTTGCTATTGAGGGAGTGCAGCGTAGGTTTACAAGGTTAATTCCTGGGATGGCGGGACTGTCATATGCTGAGAGAATGGAGCGGCTGGGCTTGTACAGTCTGGAGTTTAGAAGGATGAGAGGATATCTTATTGAAACATATAAGATTGTTAAGGGCTTGGACACGCCAGAGGCAGGAAACATGTTCCCGATGCTGGGGGAGTCCAGAACCAGGGGCCACAGTTTAAGAATAAGGAGTAAGCCATTTAGAACAGAGACGAGGAAACACTTTTTCTCACAGAGAGTGGTGAGTCTGTGGAATTCTCTGCCTCAGAGGGCGGTGGAGGCAGGTTCTCTGGATGATTTCAAGAGAGAGCTAGATAGGGCTCTTAAAGATAGAGGAGTCGGGGGATATGGGGAGAAGGCAGGAACGGGGTACTGATTGGGGATGATTCGCCATGATCCCATTGAATGGTGGTGCTGGCTCGAAGGGCCGAATGGCCTCCTCCTGCACCTATTGTCTATTGTCTATTGTCTATTACCTGGGTCTCTGCGCATCCCTCTGCAATACTGATTGGGGATGATCAGCCATGATCACAGTGAATGGCGGTGCTGGCTCGAAGGGCCAAATGGCCTCCTCCTCCACCTACTGTCTATTGGCTATTGTCACATCTTCCCCAGGCAACAATGGACCATTGTGGGCTCCACCCTCGCCCGGTCATCTCAGGCCTGTCCTGGTTTGTTCTGGCCTTTTCCTGCCCCTACCCCACCCTTTATATTCAATGTGAAGAAGGGTCTCGACCCGAAACGCCAACTGTTCCTTTATCTCCAGAGATGCTGCCTGACCCGCTTGAGTTACTCCAGCGTTTTGTGTCTTTCTAATTCTTTGAAGGATGCGTTGCGTAACAATCTACGCCTTGAGCTGAACTGGGCGTTTAGTTTAGCTGGAGAAACGCAACGGGTGCAGCAGCACCTATGGAGCGAAGGAGATAGGCAACGTTTCGGGGCGAAAAACCCTTCTTCAGACTTTAGTTTCGTTTAGTTTCGAGATATAGCGCGGAAACAGGCCCTTTCGACCACCGAGCCCGCGCCGACCAGCGATCCCCGCACGCTGCCACTATCTGGCACACTGGAGATAATTTAGCATTTACACCGAGACAATTAACCTACAAACCATATAACCATATAACAATTACAGCACGGAAACAGGCCATCTCGGCCCTTCAAGTCCGTGCCGAACAACTTTTTTCCCTTAGTCCCACCTGCCTGCACTCATACCATAACCCTCCATACCCTTCTCATCCATATGCCTATCCAATTTATTTTTAAATGATACCAACGAACCTGCCGCCACCACTTCCACTGGAAGCTCATTCCACACCGCTACCACTCTCTGAGTAAAGAAGATCCCCCTCATGTTACCCCTAAACCTCTGTCCCTTAATTCTAAAGTCATGTCCTCTTGTTTGAATCTTCCCTATTCTCAAAGGGAAAAGCTTGTCCACATTAACTCTGTCTATCCCTCTCATCATTTTAAAGACCTCAATCAAGTCCCCCCTTAACCTTCTGCGCTCCAGAGAATAAAGACCTAACTTATTCAACCTATCTCTGTAACTTAGCTGTTGGAACCCAGGCAACATTCTAGTAAATCTCCTCTGTACCCTCTCTATTTTGTTGACATCCTTCCTATAATTGGGCGACCAAAATTGCACACCATACTCCAGATTTGGTCTTACCAACGTCTTGTACAATTTTAACATTACATCCCAGCTTCTATACTCAATGCTCTGATTTATAAAGGCTAGCATACCAAAAGCTTTCAAAAACCTGCACGTCTTTGGAGTGTGGGAGGAAACCGGAGATCTGGGAGAAAGCCCACGCAGGTCACGGGGAGAACGTGCAAACTCCGTACAGACAGCGCCCGCGGTCAGGATGGAACCCGGGTCTCCGGCGCCGTGAGGCGGCGACTCTACCGCAGCGCCACCTTCTGGGCTCAATGACAACGCTGGCCATCGCGAGGCGAGGATGGGGAATATTACTGGGATTCATCCCCAAATCCAATCCAGCCATCCGTGAGTGGATCGGTCTACTGACTGTCGCAGCTAAATGGTGGAAGGTGCCATTGGCAGTGTCTTAGAACATAGAACATCGCACGGTACAGCATAGAAATAGGCCCTTCGGCCCACAATGTCTGTGCTGAACATGAAGCCGAGACCAACTCTTGTCTACCTGCGCACAATCCATATCATATCATCTACTCTACACAGCGGTAGAGTTGCTGCCTCACAGCGCCAGAGACCCGGGTTCCATCCTGACTACGGGCGCTGTCTGTGCGGAGTTTGCACGTTCTCCCCGTGACCTGCGTGGGATTTCTCTGAGATCTCCGGTTTCCTCCCACACTCCAAAGACGTGCAGGTTTGTGGGTTAATTGGCTTGGTATAAGTGTAAACTGTCCCCTAGTGTGTGTAGGATAGTGTGATTGTGCGGGGATCGCTGGTCGGCGCGGACTCGGTGGGCCGAAGGTTACGCGCTGTGCCTAAACTAAATCTTAAAGCTATGCCTTCTAGAGTTGGACACTTCCAGCCTGGGGAAAAACATTTGGACTGCCGACGTTATCTATTCCTCTCATAAACATGTGAAGTTCCATCAGGTCTCCCCTCAGCCCCTCAGTCAATAGACAATAGACAACAGGTGCAGGAGTCGGCCATTCGGCCCTTCGAGCCAGCACCGCCATTCAATGTGATCATGGCTGATCATCCTCAATCTGTACCCCCGTTCCTGCCTTCTCCCCATATCCCCTGACTCCACTATTTTTAAGAGCCCTATCTAGCTCTCTCTTGAAAGCTCTCTTGAGGCAGAGAATTCCACACTCACCACTCTCTGTGAGAAAAAGTGTTTCCTCGTCTCCGTTCTAAATGGCTTACGCCTTATTCTGGGGATACATAGAAACGTGTGGCCCCTGGTCCTGGACTCCCCCAACATCGGGAACATGTTTCCTGCCTCTAGCGTGTCCAAGCCCTTAACAATCTTATACGTTACAATGAGATCTCCTCTCATCCTTCTAAACTCCAGAGTGTACAAGCCCAGCCGCTCCATTCTCTCAGCATTTGACGGTTCCGCCATCCCGGAATTAACCTTGTAAACCTACGCTGCACTCCCTCAATAGCAAGAATGTCCTTCCTCAAATTAGGGGACCCAAACTGCACACAATACTCCAGGTGTGGTCTCACTAGGGCCCTGTACAACTGCAGAACCTACGCTGCACTCCCTCAATAGCAAGAATGTCCTTCCTCAAATTAGGGGACCAAAACTGCACACAATATTCCACAATACTCTTGAATGCAACTGTTCCCAAACCATGTTGCGATGCATCCTGATAAAATGCTTTCCCCTGCGCATCTGTAGAAAATTGGTGGGAGTTGGCGGGGACATGCCGAACCTCATGAGCCTTCTAATTAAGTAGAGGCGTTGGCATGCGTTCTTGGCCACTGCTTCGATACGACTAGTCCAGGGCAAGTTGTTGGTGAGATTTACACCTGGGAACGGGACGTTTTCAACCTATCTTCTAAGAATCAGGGGTCAGACATTCAGGACTGAGCTGAGGAAAAACGATTTTCACCCAGAGAGTTGTGCATCTGTGGAATTCTCTGCCACGGAAGGCAGTGGAGGCCAATTCACTGGATGTTTTCAAGAGAGAGTTAGATTTAGCTCTTTGAGGCTAACGGAATCAAGGGATATGGGGAGACCGGGATGGCGGGACTGTCATATGCTGAGAGAATGGAGCGGCTGGGCTTGTACACTCTGGAGTTTAGAAGGATGAGAGGGTATCTCATTGAAACAGATAAGATTGTTAAGGGTTTGGACACGCTAAAGGCAGGAAGCATGTTCCCGATGTTGGGGGAGTCCAGAACCAGGGGCCACAGTTTAAGAAAAAGGGGTAGGCCATTTAGAACGGAGACGAGGAAACACTTTTTCACACAGAGAGTGGTGACTCTGTGGAATTCTCTGAGGGCAGTGGAGGCCGGTTCTCTGGATGCTTTGAAGAGAGAGCTAGATAGGGCTCTTAAAGATAGCGGAGTCAGGGGATATGGGGAGAAGGCAGGAACGGGGTACTGATTGGGGATGATCAGCCATGATCACATTGAATGGCGGTGCTGGCTCGAAGGGCTGAATGGCCGCCTCCTGCACCTATTGTCTATGTTTCTATGTTTCTACTTCGCCACCATCAATGCAAACTGGGGTATGTGCACCACATTGCTTCCTGAAGTCCATCACTATCTTGTTTGTCTTGCTGACCGAGAGAGAGCTTGTTGTCTCGTCACCAGGGCACAAGGTTCTCAATCTAAATCCCTGTACTCCATCTCATCATTATTTGATATCCGGCCCACAATGGCGGGGTCCTCTGCGAACTTGTCTGCGGTGGAGGCAGGTTCTCTGGATACATAGAAACGTAGAAACATAGAAAATTGGTGCAGGAGGAGGCCATTCGGCCCTACGAGACAGCACCTCCATTCATTGTGATCATGGCTGATCGTCCTCAATCAATAACCCTTCTCCCCATATCCCTTGACCCCACCTGCCCCTAGAGCTCTATCCAACTCTCTCTTAAATCCATCCAGTGACTTGGCCTCCACTGCCCTCTGTGGCAGGGAATTCCACAAATTCACAACTCTCTGGGTGAAAAAGTTTTTCTCACCTCAGCCTTAAATGACCTCCCCTTTATTCTAAGACTGTGGCCCCTGGTTCTGGACTCGCCCAACATTGGGAACATTTTTCCTGCATCTAGCTTGCCCAGTCCTTTTATAATTTTATATGTTTCTATAAGATCCCCCCAAACTCCAATGAATACAAGCCTAGTCTTTTCAATCTTTCCTCATATGACAGTCCCGCGATCCCAGGGATCAATCTCGTGAACCTACGCTGCACTGCCTCAATCACAAGGATGTCTTTCCTCAAATTAGGAGACCAAAACTGTACACAATACTCCAGGTGTGGTCTCACCACAGCCCTGTACAACTGCAGAAGGACCTGTACTGTTCAAGAGAGAGTTAGATAGGGCTCTTAAAGATAGCGGAGTCAAGGGATATGGGGAGAAGGCAGGAACGGGGTACTGATTGGGGATGATCAGCCATGATCACATTGAATGGCGGTGCTGGCTCGAAGGGCCGAATGGCCTCCTCCCTAAAATGGAGCGGCTGGGCTTGTACACTCTGGAGTTTAGAAGGATGAGAGGGGATCTCATTGAAACATATAAGATTGTTAAGGGATTGGACACGCTGGAGGCAGGAAACATGTTCCCGATTTTGGGGGAGTCCAGAACCAGGGGCCACAGTTTAAGAATAAGGGGTAAGCCGTTTAGAACGGAGACGAGGAAACACTTTTTCTCACAGAGACTGGTGAGTCTGTGGAATTCTCTGCCTCAGAGGGTGGTGGAGGCGGGTTCTCTGGATGCTTTCAAGAGAGAGCTAGATAGGGCTCTTAAAGATAGCGGAGTTAGGGGATATGGGGAGAAGGCAGGAACGGGGTACTGATTGGGGATGATTATCCATTGTAGATCTGTGTCGCTCATGTTATGAGTCATGCTTTTGTAGTTTCGCCCACTAGCTTCACAGAAACCTTGTTCCCCTAGAATTAGAGAGACGTGGATGTGTGAAGTCATATTTGCTCTGTAGTTAATAAAGTCTTTGAACCTTTAACTTAGTGTAAAGCTTCAGTTATTTCTAACAGCCGAACCACAACAGCCATGATCACATTGAATGGCGGTGCTGGCTCGAAGGGCTGAATGGCCTCCTCCTGCACCTATTATAGACAATAGACAATAGACAATAGGTGCAGGAGTGAGCCATTCGGCCCTTCGAGCCTGCACCGCCATTCAATATGATCATGGCTGATCATCCAACTCAGTATCCCGTACCTGCCTTCTCTCCATACCCCCTGATCCGAGATGAGACCGAGATAAGAAGGAATTTTTTCACACAGAGAGTGATGGGTCTCTGGAACTCTCTGCCACAGAGGGTTGTTGAGGCCAGTTCATTGGCTATATTTAAGAGGGAGTTAGATGTGGCCCTTGTGGCTAAGGGGATCAGAGGGTATGGAGAGAAGGCAGGTACGGGATACTGAGTTGGATGATCAGCCATGATCATTTTGAATGGTGGTTCAGGCTCGAAGGGCCGAATGGCCAACTTCTGCACCTAATTTCTATGTTTCTATGTTTCTATCCCTTTAGCCACAAGGGCCACATCTAACTCCCTCTTAAATATAGCCAATGAACTGGCCTCAACTACCTTCTGTGGCAGAGAATTCCACAGATTCACCACTCTCTGTGTGAAAAATGTTTTTCTCATCTCGGTCCTACAAGACTTCCCCCTTATCCTTAAACTGTGACCCCTTGTTCTGGATTTCCCCAACATCGGGGACAATCTTCCAGCATCTAGCTTGTCCAACCCCTTAAGAATTTTGTAAGTTTCTATAAGATCCCCCCTCAATCTTCTAAATTCCAGCGAGTACAAGCCGAGTCTATCCAGTCTTTCCTCATATGGAAGTCCTGACATCCCAGGAATCAGTCTGATGAACCTTCTCTGTACCCCCTCTGTGGCAAGAATGTCTTTCCTCAGATTAGGAGACCAAAACTGTACCCACTCCAGGTGTGGTCTCACCAAGGCCCTGTACAACTGCAGTAGAACCTCCCTGCTCCTATACTCAAATCATATCTAGCTCTCTCTTGAAAGCATCCAGAGAACCCGCCTCCACCGCCCTATCTATTATCTAATTTGTAAATGAGTTAGGTTTGTACTTGGGTGCAGTGTCGCAGGTCTACAAGTAGGTATGTTACAAAACTTATCTTGAGCAGCGCTGCAGTTCTGCCGCTCCCCGTGTGCGCGACTTTGGCGCCTTTCAGAGGGGGGCGGGCTTAAAATGCCGTTTTTCTTCAGACTGGGCAAATCGATCCATGTCAGGCGATTTCGCTGCGGAAGAAAAATCGCTCCGACATTTCATTCATGAAGGTATTTTTAAATTACTCTAAATTATTTATTAACTAGAGTAATTTAAAAATCACCTTCAAAAGCTGTGAGAGCCGACAACAGGAAGGATTTTGCGTAGGGGAGAAAAAAAGGTAAATAGTTTATTTTTATATTAAAAGTTGTTTTTTATGGAGGCTTTAATCATATTTTCACGTTGCGAAACGGGGTCCAAAAAAATGTATGAACAAACAGTATTTTTCCTCCCGACTTCACAGCAAACCACAACGCTCCAATCCACCGCATTCCACTAAAACCCACTCGCTAGTTGATTTAAATGGCCATTAATTTACAGGCATTAAACACTAAATTCCTTCCATTTGGCCTATAAATTCATGAAAATGAGATTTAAAAATTATGTTATATTGTGGATTATTGTGTGAATGTTAATTGGACACTTAGGCAATTTTTTAAAAATTTATCTTTTCTTAAGAAATGGATAGATGTTTAGATCTACTCATTGAATTTTGTAATTAGCTACAATTAGATAACTAACTAATTATATGCTTTAATTTCAGGTCATCCAAGTAAGATTGTTTCATATTTGTTTCAGAATGCTTCAATCTATAATAACTGAAAATTTCATTGAGTTCTCTTAATTTTTAAGAAAGATATGGGCTTTTAACTGTTCTAGATCACAGCTTTTGAGTTAAGTCAATTGAAAGGCAATGGGGAACAAGATGCTAATTTCCGAGTATGAAAATGGTCATAACTTTTTTAATACTGAAGATATGAAAGTAAATTAGGTGTCAAATTAAACTTCTTTTTATGCTTTATCTGATGGGATAAACTGCAGGCTTGATTTTTAAAATCTCAAAATTTTGTTACATTGCTACTACAAGGAGTAAAGAAGGGGACTAAGAACACATCAGGGTAGAGGATGATTTGTCCCCTATCCTCACTGATTGGGGTCTGTTGGTCAGGAAGTCGACATTCCAGTTAGTTTCGTTCAGTTTAGTTTCGGGGCACAGCGCGTAAACAGGCCCTTCGGTCCACCCAGTCCGTGCCGGCCAGCGATCCCCGCACACTAACACTATCCTACACCCACACACACACACACGTTGGGGACAATTTACATTTTTATACAAAGCCAATCAAATTACAGAGCTGCACGCCGTTGGAGTGTGGGAGGAAAACGAAGATCTCGGCGACAAACCCACGCAGGTCACGGGGAGAGACTATGGCTCTGGTCCTGGACTCTCCCCCACTAACGGAAACATCCTCTGCAGACAGCACCCGCAGTCGGAATCGAACCCGGGTCCCTGCCGCTAAATCTAACTCTCGCTTGAAAACATCCAGTGAATTGGCCTCCGCTGCCTCCTGTGGCGGAGAATTCCACAGATTCACAACTCTCTGGGTGAAAACGTTTTTTCCTCATCTCAGTACTGAATGGCCGACCCCCTCATTCTGAAACTGTGTGACCCCTGGTTCTGGACTCCCCCCCCCACTGTTGGCAAGGCAATAGTTACAAACTTCCATTCCACATCCACAAATCTGGGTCATGTATATGGAACTAGGTGAGCAATGTTCCTTCTTACAATTCCTCCAGGTCTTTGCTGCATTCTTGTCACAATCTTCTTCCTTAAACTCAATGTGAGCATGTATTTCAAGAGGGCTTGTCTACAAAAACAGGGATGTAACGCTGAGGCTCTATAAGGCGCTGGTCAGGCCCCATGTGGAATATTGTGAGCAGTTTTGGGCCCCATATCTGAGGAAGGATGTGCCGTCTCTGGAGAGGGTCCAGAGGAGGTTTATAAGAACCATCCCAGGAATGAGTGGGTTAACCTATGATGAGCGTTTGTCGGCACTGGGCCTGTACTCGCTGGAGTTTAGAAGGATGAGGGGGGAGGACCTCATTGAAACTTACCAAATAGTGAAAGGCCTGGATAGAGTGGATGTGGAGAGGATGTTTCCACTGGTGGGAGAGTCCAGGACCAGAGGGCACGGCCTCAGAATTAAAGGACGTTCTTTTAGGAAGGAGACGAGGAGGAATTTCTGTAGCCAGAGGGTGGTGAATCTGTGGGATTCTTTGCCACAGACGGCTGTGGAGGCCACAAGTCAGTGGATATTTCTAAGGCAGAGATAGATAGATTCTTGATTAGTGCGGGTGTCAGGGGTTATGGGGAGAATGGGGTTTGGAGGGAGAGATAGATCAGCCATGATTGAATGGTGGAGTAGACTTGATGGGCCGAATGGCCTAATTCTACTCCTGTCACTTATCACCCCCTCACAATTATGACACATAGAAATCATTTTGGATCTCAAACAGTGAGGATGGGGGACAATTATCTTCTAGGATTAACCTGAACAAGGATGTGTTCTCAGCCCCCTTCTTTACCCCTTGTACACCCGCGACTGTACAAATCTAATTCAATTCACAAATTCACGGACACCACCGCCATTGTGGGCCGGATATCAAATAACGACGAAAAAAACAGAACATTAAAAAAAATAGGTGCAGGAGTAGGCCATTCGGCCCTTCGAGCCTGTACCACCATTCAATGTGATCATGGCTGGTCATCCCCAATCAGTTCCCCGTTCCTGCCTTCTCCCCATATCCCTTGATTCCGTTAGCCCTGAGAGCTGAATCTAACTCTCTCTTGAAAACATCCAGTGAATTGGCCTCCACTGCCTTCTGTGGCAGAGAATTCCACAGATTCACAACTCTCTGGGTGAAAACGTTTTCCCCCCCATCTCAGTCATAAATGGCCGGCCCCTTAAGGCCCTGTCCCACTTTCACGACCTAATTCACAACCTTTTTTACTGGTGGGCATTTTGCATCATTGCTAGAAAAACGCCCCGGCCTACTTGATGCCACGAGTAGCTACGACCTACCTACGACCTCGTGACGACCATGCTGCGAGTATGAGTCAAGGGCAAACTCGGCAGAGGTCGTGAATTAGGCCCGTTATTCTTATCTCGAGATTTAAGGTCCGAGAACACAGATGCAATTATAAAGAAAGCTCATCAGCGCCTCTACTACCTTTAGAAGATTACGGAGAGTCAGTCTGTCAAGGAGGACTCTCTCTAACTTCTACAGGTGCACAGTAGAGAGCTTGCTGACCGGTTGCATCGTGGCTTGGTTCGGCAACTTGATCGCCCTGGAGAGGAAAAGACTACAAAAAGTAGTAAACACTGCCCAGTCCATCATCGGCTCTGACCTTCCTTCCATCGTGGGGATTTATCGCAGTCGCTGCCTCGAAAAGGCTGGCAGCATCATCAATGACCCACACCACCCTGGCCACACACTCATCTCCCTGCTACCTTCAGGTAGAAGGTGCAGGAGCCTGAAGACTGCAACGACCAGGTTCAGGAATAGCTACTTCCCCACAGCCATCGGGCTATTAAACCTGGCTCGGACAAAACTCTGAACATTAATAACCCATTATCTGTTATTTGCACTTTTATCAGTTTATTTATTCATGTGTGTATTTACGTATATAATGGTATATGGACACACTGATCTGTTTTGTAGTCAATGCCTACTATGTTCTGTTGTGCTGAAGCAAAGCAAGAGTTTCATTGTCCTACCAGTAGGTATGTTACAAAACTTACCTTTAGCGGTGCTGCAGTTCTGCCGCTGGCCGTGTGCGCGACTTTGGCGCCTTTAAGGGGAGGGGGCGGGGTTAAAATGCGGGTTTCTCCATGCAATCCGGAGCTTTCTGTTGTCGGAGTGTGAGCTATTTTTGGAGATGCATTCCGACTGCCGGTAAGTCCGTTTTTTAAAATAAATAGCCCGACTATTTAATCGCTGCAGTAAAATAAAAATTAGCTCCTAATGCCGTGAACGCCGACAACGGGGACCGATTTTACGTAGGGGACAGGTAAGTGAAAGCTGTTTATTTTTACATATAAACTTGCTTTCTTAGGGGACTTTAATCAATATTTCATGTTGCGAAATGGTGATTTAGCCCCCATACGAACCGGCAGTATTTTTCCTGCTGATATGGGGTTTAAATTCACCGCAACCGCAACGTTCCAATACATCGCGTTCCATAAAATCCCACTCGCAAGCTGTTTAAAATGCCCATTAATTTACAGGCATTAAACACTGAATTCCTTCAATTTGGCCTATAAATTAATGACAATTAGATTTAAAAATCATGTTTTATTGTGAATTATTGTGTGTGTTAATTGGACACTTAGGCTTTACATTTTTTTAAAATGTTTTCTTAAGAAATTGATAAATGTTTAGATCTAGTAAATTGAATTTTGTAATTGGCTACAATTGGGTAACTAACTAATTATATGCTTTAATTTCAGGTCATCCAAGTAAGATTGTTTCATATTTGTTTCACAATGCTTCAATCTATAATAACTGAAAATTTCTTTCAGTTCTCTTAAATTTTAAGGAAGTTATGGGCTTTTGACTGTCCTCGATCACAACTTTTGAGTTAAGTCAATAGAAAAGAAATGGGGAACAAGTTGCTAATTTCCGAGTATGAAAATGTCCATAACTTTTTTAATACTGAAGATATGAAAGTGAATTAGGTGTCAAATTAAACTTATTTTTATGCTTTATCTGATGGGATAAATTGCAGACTTGATTTTTAAAATCTCAAAATGTTGTAACTTTGCTACATCAGGCTATTAAACCTGGCTTGGACAAAACTCCGAACATTAATAGCCCTTTATCTGTTATTTGCACTTTATCAGTTTATTTGTTTGTTCATGTGTGTATTTGCGTATATAACGGTATATGGACACACTGATCTGTTTTGTAGTCAATGCCGACTATGTTCTGTTGTGCTGAAGCAAAGCAAGAATTTCATTGTCCGACACGACTATAACGTCTCGTGAACTTGAACTTGAGATGGAGTAGAGGAATGAACTTGAGAACATTGTATCCAGGGTGTCGAGACAACAATCTTCCTCTCTGCAACGGAACCATCCTACCACAACCAGAGAGCGGTCCTGAACTACTATCTACCTCATTGGTGACCCTCGGACTATCCTTGATCGGACTTTATCTTGCGCTAAATGCTATTCCCTTAATACCGTGATATTCTCTTTCTGCTGACAAAGGCTTTTCACTGGACCTCAGTACATGTGACAATAACCTAATCTATGCTGTGTCGTTTTGTGAAGTTTAGTTTAGGGGTACAGTGTGGAAACGGGGTACGTGTGCCCAACAAAGCCGCGCCGACCTGCGATCATCCCACACACTAGTTCTATCCTACACGCTGGCAGCAGTTTGCGGAAACCAATTCACCTACAAAACCTGCACGTCTTTGGAGTGTGGGAGGAAACCGGAGCAACCCCGGAGAAAACGCACACCATCACGGGGGGGGAACGTGCAAGCTCCGTACAGGCAGTGCCCCGTGGTCAGGATCGAACCCGGGTCTCTGGCGCCGCGAGGCGACAACTCTACCGCTGCGCCACCCGTGTCCGCCCATGCAGAAGCAAGGAACTGCGGATGCCTTTGGGGAAAAATGGATGCAAAGTGCCCGGAGTAACTCATTGGGTTGGGCAGCATCCCTGGAGAACATGGATAGGAGGAGATACATGGATAGGAGGAGATACATGGATAGGAGGAGATACATTGGATGGGAGGAGATGCATGGATGGGAGGAGATACATGGATAGGAGGAGATACATGGATAGGAGGAGATACATGGATAGGAGGAGATACATGGATGGGAGGAGATACATGGATGGGAGGAGATACATGGATGGGAGGAGATACATGGATGGGAGGAGATACATGGATGGGAGGAGATACATGGATGGGAGGAGATACATGGATAGGAGGAGATACATGGATGGGAGGAGATACATGGATAGGAGGAGATACATGGATAGGAGGAGATACATGGATAGGAGGAGATACATGGATAGGAGGAGATACATGGATAGGAGGAGATACATGGATAGGAGGAGATACATGGATAGGAGGAGATACATGGATAGGAGGAGATATTTCGGGCCGGGACTCGGGCAGATGGAGTTCTTTTCGGGGGGAAGTCTTCAGGACCGAGATGAGAAAATCATTTTTCACACAGGGAGTGGTGAATCTGTGGAATTCTCTGCCACAGAAGGTAGTTGAGGCCAGTTCATTGGCTATATTTAAGAGGGAGTTAGATGTGGCCCTTGTGGGATCAGGGGGTATGGAGAGAAGGCAGGTACAGGATACTGAGTTGGATGATCAGCCATGATCACATTGAATGGCGGTGCAGGCTCGAAGGGCCGAATGGCCTACTCCTGCACCTATTGTCTATTGTCTATTGTCTATTGTCTATTGTCTATAATAGGTGCAGGAGGAGGCCATTTTCTATGTTTCTATGTAACTATGAACATGTATTTTCTCTGTTTCTATGTTTCTATGCAATTGGAAGGGTATAGAGGGATGTGGTCCAAACACGGTGAAGTTGGACTATTATAGATGGGGGCATTATGGATTGCGTAGGGCAAATTGGGGTGAAGGGGCTGTTTCCGAGCCTCATCACTTGAAGTCAAAAGTATATCCATTCATTGCCACCCCACCCCTTTACACCCACGTGCCCTCTCTACCCCCAATATGCTAGTTACGTAGCCCTGGGCACCGTGTTATAGGAAAGACGTTGTCAAGCTGGAAAGGGTGCAGAGAAGGTTTACGAGGATGTTGCCAGGACTAGAGGGTGTGAGCTACAGGGAGAGGTTGAGCAGGCTGGGTCTCTATTCCTTGGAGCGCAGGAGGATGAGGGGTGATCTTATAGAGGTGTACAAAATCATGAGAGGATTAGATCGGGTGGACGTGCCCAGAGTAGGGGAATCGAGGACCAGAGGACACGGGTTCAAGGTGAAGGGGGAAAGATTTAGTAGGAATCTGAGGGGTAACCTTTCCACACAAAGGGTGGTGGGTGTATGGAACGAGCTGCCAGAGGAGGTAGTTGATGCTGGGACTATCCCAATGTTTAAGAAACAGTTGGACAGGTACATGGATAGGACAGGTTTGGAGGGATATGGACCAAGCGCAGGCAGGTGGGACTGGTGTAGCTGGGACATGTTGGCCGGTGTGGGCAAGTTGGGCCGAAGGGCCTGTTTCCACACTGTATCACTCTGTGACTAGTGAACCTCTCCCTGTAGCTCTCACCCTCTAGTCCTGGGAACATCCTCGTAAATCATCTCTGAACCATTTCCAACTTGACAGCATCTTTCCTATAACACGGTGCCCAGAACTGTACACAATATTCCAAATGCGGCCTCACCAACGTCTTATACAACTGCAACATGACCTCCCAACTTCTATACTCAATACTCTGACTGGTGAAGGCCAAAGTGCCAAAAGCCTTTTTGACCACCTTATCTACCTGTGACTCGACCTTCAAGGAACCATGCACCTGCACCCCTAGATCCCAATTGGAAAAGCAGCGGTGGAGTTGCTGCCTCACAGCGCCGGAGACCCGGGTTCGATCCCGACTATGGGTGCCGTCTGCACGGAGTTTGCACGTTCTCCCTGTGTCCTGCGTGGGTTTTCTCCGGGTGCTCCGGTTTCCTCCCACACTCCAAAGACGTGCAGGTTTGTAGGTTAATCGGCTTGGTGTAAATGCAAATTGTCCCTAGTGTGTGTAGGATGGTGTTAGTGTGCGGGGATCGCTGGTCGGCGCGGACACGGTGGGCCGAAGGGCCTGTTTCAGCTCTAAACTAAACCAAACAATACTAAAAGTAGTCCTCTAATTAACTAATTAACCTGGTACTTTCAGCAATCAGTAAAATGACTTTGTTCCAATTGCTGATCTTAGATTTCTTAGAAATCCTTCTAATTTAATTAGCCGAATCCCCCAAGTGCTGAGGTGTGACACAAACTCGTTTCCGACCGTCGAGACTGAGGCAGCAATGGTGTCAAATAGTTCCTGAAAATTTAGTTTGGTTTAGTTTAGAGATATAGCGCTGAAACAGGCCCTTCGGCCCACCGGGTCCCGACCGACCAGCGACCCCCGCACACTAAAGGGCCTGTCCCACCAGCATGCGACTCCATGCGATGAGCGCGACCTAACATGGTCGCTTGAGCCGTCCGGCGTCGCGGGGCCGGTCCCACTTCCATCGCCGGAGCCGTGCGGAATTGTGCGGAGTTCGTCCCGAGATCGCGCGGGGCTCCGAAAAACTGACTGCATTCAAAAATTCCGCGCGGCAGCGGCTTGTCGGCTCGCAGTCGCCTCGACGCATTACACACCGCCTCGACGTCGTGCCTCCGTGACCCTCTCTGTAGGTGCCTCCGTGACCCTCTCTGTGTGTGGCTCTGTGGCCCTCTGTGTGTGTGTGGCTCTGTGCCCCTCTCTGTGTGCCCCTCTCTGTCCTGGCGAACTTACCTTTAAGACTTCGCTCCAAGTTCGCCTCACTTTGCGCCGCGTTGCGCCACTCACCTGACTTCCGCGCGGCCCCCGCTGCCGGTTTGGTCGCGCTTGCCGCATGCAGGCGCATGCTGTTGGGAACGGCCCTGTACAGGGGATCACCCGACCTCCGCGCGGCCCCCGCTTCCAGTTTGATCGCGCTCATCACATAGAGTCGCATGCTTGTAGGACAGGCCCTTAACACTATCCTTCATAGCAAAATGATTTGAGTATAAGAGCATTCATAGCAAAAGGATTTGAGTTTAGGAGCAGGGAGGTTCTACTGCAGTTGTACAGGGTCTTGGTGAGGCCACACCTGGTGTATTGCGTACAGTTTTGGTCTCCAAATCTGAGGAAAGACATTCGTGCCATAGAGGGAGTACAGAGAAGGTTCACCAGACTGATTCCTGGGATGGCAGGACTTTCATATGAAGAAAGACTGGATAGACTCGGCTTGTACTCGCTAGAATTTAGAAGATTGAGGGGGGATCTTGTAGAGACTTACAACATTCTTCAGGGGTTGGACAAGCTAGATGCAGGAAGATTGTTCCTGATGTTGGGGAGGTCCAGAACAAGGAAGTCCAGCACAGTTTAAGGATAAGGGGGAAGTCTTTTAGGACCGAGATGAGAAAAACATTGTTCACACAGAGAGTGGTGAGTCTCTGGAATTCTCTGCCACAGAAGGTAGTTGAGGCCAGTTCATTGGCTATATTTAAGAGGTAGTTAGTTGTGGCTCTTGTGGCTAAAGGGATCAGGGGGTATGGAGAGAAGGCAGGTACAGGATACTGAGTTGGATGATCAGCCATGATCATATTGAATGTCGGTGCAGGCTCGAAGGGCCGAATGGCCTACTCCGGCGCCTATTGTCTATGTTTCTATGTTTCTAATACACACACTAGGGACAATTTACATTTACACCAAGCCAATTAACCTACAAACCTGCACGTCTTTGGAGTGTGGGAGGAAACCGAAGATCTCGGAGAAAACCCACGCAGGTCACGGGGAGAACGTGCAAACTCCGTGCAGACAGCGCCCGTAGTCAGGATGGAACCCGGGTCCCTGGCGCCGTGAGGCAGCAACTCTACCGCTGCGCCACCATGCTGCCTGTGGAAGGATACACCAGAGGAAGGGGAGTGAAGAGGCTCCATTTGTTCATCTTTACAATGGGCGCCCAATCCCTCTACACCTCCATCCTCCATTAAGAGGGTCTCACGGCCCTCAGCTTCTTCCTTAGAAACATAGAAACATAGAAACATAGACAATAGGTGCAGGAGGAGGCCATTCGGCCGTTCGAGCCAGCACCGCCATTCATTGCGATCATGGCTGATCGTCCCCAATCAATAACCCGTGCCTGCCTTCTCCCCACATCCCTTGACTCCACTAGCCCCTAGAGCTCTATCCAACTCTCGCTTAAATCCATCCAGTGACTTGGCCTCCACTGCCCTCTGTGGCAGGGAATTCCACAAATTCACAACTCTCTGGGTGAAAAAGTTTTTTCTCAACCTCAGTCTTAAATGACCTCCTCTTTGTTCTAAGACTGTGTGGCCCCTGGTTCTGGACTCGCCCAACATTGGGAACATTTTTCCTGCATCTAGTCCTTTTATAATTTTACATGTTTCTCTAAGATACCCCCTCATCCTTCTAAACGCCAGTGAATACAAGCCTAGTCTAGCGCAAGAATACGAGCATGCGTTTTGCATGCTATCCAAGCATATCAGACACTACTGCACATAGATACAGACACTCTGTGACTTATGTAAGGG
>CAUPSL010001065.1:67500-70000 GCA_963514005.1 Raja brachyura
TCGTGTTGGCAACAAACATTGTGGGCAGCGGCTCAGCGGGACAGGCAACATGTGTGACGTTTCGGGGGTCAAGACCCTTCATCAGTCCGAAGAAGGGTCTCGACCCGAAACGTCACCCATTCCTTCTCTCCAGAGATGCTTCCCGTCCCGCTGAGTTACTCCAGCATTTTGTGTCCACCTTCGGTTTAAACCAGCATCTGCAGTTCCTTCTGACACATTGTGTGCAGTGGGCCTGTTCCTATCCTGTACTGGTCCTAGGTAGACAAAAGTGCTGGAGAAACTCAGCGGGTGAGGCAGCATCTATGGAGCGAGGAAATAGGCAACGTTTTGGCCCTTAAGGGGTTGGACAGGCTAGATGCAGGAAGATTGTTCCCGATGTTGGGGAAGTCCAGGACAAGGGGACACAGCTTAAGGATAAGGGGGAAATCCTTTAGGACCGAGATGAGAAGGACTTTTTTCGCACAGAGAGTGGTGGGTCTCTGGAACTCTCTGCCACAGAGGGTAGTTGAGGCCAGTTCATTGGCTATATTTAAGAGGGAGTTAGATGTGGCACTTGTGGCTAAGGGGATCAGAGGGTATGGAGAGAAGGCAGGTACGGGATACTGAGTTGGATGATCAGCCATGATCATATTGAATGGCGGTGCAGGCTCGAAGGGCCTAATGGCCTACTCCTGCACCTAATTTCTATGTTTCTATGTTAAGATTGTTAAGGGTTTGGACACACTAGAGGCAAGAAACATGTTCCCGATGTTGGGCGAGTCCAGAACCATAGAAACATAGAAAATAGGCGCAGGAGGAGGCCATTCAGCCCTTCGAGCCAGCACCGCCATTCAATATGATCATGGCTGATCGTCCGCTATCAATAACCCGTGCCTGCCTTCTCCCCATATCCCTTGACTCCACTAGCCCCTAGAGCTCTATCTAACTCTCTCTTAAATCCAGGGGACACAGTTTAAGAGTCATGAGCCATTTAGAACGGAGACGAGGAAACACTTTTTCTCACAGAGAGTGGTGAGTCTGTGGAATTCTCTTCCTCAGAGGGCGGTGGAGGCAGGTTCCCTGGATGTTTTCAAGAGAGAGGTAGATAGGGCCCTTACAAATAGCGGAGTCAGGGGATACAGGGAGACGGCAGGAGCAGGGTACTGATTGGGGATGATCAGCCATGATCACATTGAATGGCGGTGCTGGCTCGAAGGGCCGAATGGCCTCCTCCTGCACCTGTTGTCCATTGTCTATCGCTCCATAGATGCTGCTGCACCCGCTGAGTTTCTCCAGCATTTTTGTCTAACCTTCGATTTTCCAGCATCTGCAGTTCCTTCTTGAGCACAGCACTGGCCCTAGGTCCTGGCTTCTTGGTCCTATGTTAAGCTATGGTTAGTATCTCCACACTACATTCTCCCTACCTCGTCATCACCCAGATCCACCGACCACGTGCCATCTCTTGCCCCATCCCTTCCCCTCCCATCTTTCCACCAGCTTCCTCCCCCTGCCTCCGTTGACTCTGAAGATGGAATTGTCCATTTCCCTCCCTAGATGCTGCCTGACTCCCTGAGTGGCTCCAGCACCAGAGACCCAGAGACTCACGGCACCAGAGACCCAGGTTCGATCCCGACCACGGGCGCTGTCTGTACGGAGTTTGCACGTTCTCCCCGTGACCCGCGTGGGTTTTCTCCGAGATCGTCAGTTTCCTCCCACACTCCAAAGACGTGCGGGTTTGTGGGCTAATTGGCTCGGTACAATTGTGAATTGTCCCTAGTGTGTGTGTGGGATAGAGTTAGTGTGCGGGGATCGATCGCTGGTCGGCGCGGACCCGGTGGGCCTGTTTCCGCGCTGTATCTCTGATCTAAACCAATCCCGTTTATCTTCCCCAAATTCTCTCGTCCGTTTCTACCGCGCCGGGGAGGGAGCGATTTACTCCGGAGTCTGGGCCTCTCATCCCGCACGCCTTTGGGGAGACGGACCACGTGGAGGTGAGGACGCCGCTGCCGGGCTAAGGAACAAAGGAGAACCCGGCGTGGGGGGCCCGCCATGGGGGAGGGGGGAGAACAAAGGACATTGGGGACAGAATAAGGGGTAGAAGAAAGGGGGGACTGGCGCAGATGCAAAGGATACTCTGTAACTCTGTCAGTGCCCTTTATGTAGCGACTATTCGCATACCTTGGGTAGGCAAGCAAAGGATTTCACTGTCACTTGTCACATGTGACAATAAAGTGGTCAACTCAATTCAACGTGCAAACTCCGTACAGACAGCACCGGAGGCGGGGATCGAACCCGGGTCGCCGGAGCTGTGAGGCAGTGGCTCCACCCGCTGCTCCACCCACTCTCACAGGCCATTGTGCCCTTTTGAAGTCCCTTACCACCACAATTCTCTTCTGTTCTCTCATATCTCTCCACATGTTTGGGGGGGGAGAGTCCAGAACCAGGGGTCGCACCGTTTAAGAATAAGGGGGTCGGCCATTTCGGACGGAGGTGAGGAAAAAAACCTTTTCACCCAGAGAGT
>CAUPSL010001066.1:0-129439 GCA_963514005.1 Raja brachyura
CGGACAGTCAGACCAACAGAGAGTGGGAGACAGAGAGTGACAGACAATAAGAGAGACAGAAAGAATCAGAGAGGGAGAGAGAAACAGAGAAAGACACATAGTGAGGGAGAGAGACAGAGACACACATAGAGAGAGAGAGGCAGAGAGATGATAGAAAGAGACAGATAAAGAAAGAAAGGGGAGAGAGAGAGACAGTGGGATACAGAGAGATGGAGAAACATAGACAATAGGTGCAGGAGGCCATTCAGCCCTTCGAGCTAGCACCGCTACTCATTGTGATCATGGCTGATCGTCCCCTATCAATAACCCGTGCTTGCCTTCTCCCCATATCCCTTTACTCCACTAGCCCCTAGAGGTCTATCTAACTCTCTCTTAAATCCACCCAGTGACTTGGCCTCCACTGCCCTCTGTGGCAGGGAATTCCATAAATTCACAACTCTCTGGGTGAAAAGGTTTGTTCTCACCTCAGTCTTAAATGACCTCTCCTTTATTCTAAGATTGTGGCCCCTGGTTCTGGACTCACCCCACATGAGAGAGAGAGAGAGAGAGAGAGAGAGAGAGGGAGAGGCAGACATAGACATAGACATAGGCAGACAGTGAGAAAGGGAGAGACAGAGAAAAAGATAGACAGAGAGAGAGGGAGAGAGAAAGAGTGAGAGAGAGAGAGACAGAAAAAAAAGAGGCAGACAGAGGAAACATTGGGAACATTTTTCCTGCATCTAGCTTGTTCAGTCCTTTTATAATTTTATATGTTTCCATAAGATTCCCCCTCATCCTTCTAAACTCCAGTGAATACAAGCCTAGTCTTTTCAATCTTTCCTCATATGACACCATCCCAGGGATCAATCTCGTGAACCTACGCTGCACTGCCTCAATCATAAGGATGTCCGTCCTCAAATTAGGAGACCAAAACTGTACACAATACTCCAGATGTGGTCTCACCAGAGCCCTGTACAGCTGCAGAAGAACCTCTTTACTGCTGTACTGAAATCCTCTTGTTATGAAGGTCAACATTCCATTAGCTTTCTTCACTGCCTGCTGTACCTGCACGCCAACTTTCAGTGACTGGTGTACAAGGACACCCAGGTCTCATTGTACCTCCCCCTTACCTAACCTAACCCCATTCAGATAATAATCTTCCCCCTTGTTTTTGCCGCCAAAGTGGATAACCTCACTTTTATCTATATTATACTGCATCTGCCATGCATCTGCCCACACGCTCAACTGTCCAGGTCCCCCTGCAACCTCCTAACATCCTCTTCACAGTTCACCCTGCCACCCAGCTTTGTGTCATCTGCAAACTTGCTCATAATTCCCTCGGAAGAATCATTTCTATATATGGTAAACAATTGCGGCCCCAACACCGAGCCTTGCGGCACTCCACTCGCCACTGCCTGCCATTCTGAAAAGGACCCGTTCACTCCTACTCTTTGCTTCCGGTCTGCCAACCAATTTTCTATCCATGTCAACACTGTCAAATTAGAGCACCTCCAATACCATGTGCTTTAATTTTAGTCACCTGTCACCCATGCGGGAACTTATTAAAGGCTTTCTGAAAGTCTAGATACACTACATCCACTGGCACCCCTTCATCCATTTTAATTGTCACATCCTCAAAAAATTCCAGATTAGTCAAGCATGATTTCCCTTTCATAAATCCATGTTCACTTGGACTAATCCTTTTACTGCTATCCAAATGCTCCATTATTACCTCTTTAATAATTGACTCCAGCATCTTTCCCAACACCTAACTTTAAATTTAAAGTGGCACTTTCTTCCCAATAACCCTCTCTGGCTAAACCCCTCCCTTCACCACCTCCAGTTTAAATTCCAGTTGGAATATTTTGGAGGACCAAGAACCAAGAAGAACCACCGGTCATACTAAGTGGTCTGTAATTCCCCATTTACTCTCTTGCTCCTTTCTTGAAATGTGAGAGAGAGAGGAACAGCGAGGGAGAGAGAGACCGAGAGAGAGAGGGACAGAGAAAGAGACAGAGGAGAGAGAGAGCAAAGGTGAGACAGAGAGAGGGAAGAGAGAAAGATGGGAGGGTGGGGCAGACAGAGAGAGAAAGAGAGACAGAGGGCAATACAAACCGAAAGAGACAGAGAATCAGCGAGACAGAGAGGCACAGAAAGAGAGAGAGAGACAGACAGAGAAGCAGACAAAGAAAAAGAAAGACGTTGGCACAGAGAGGGGGAGGGAGAGACAGACTTAGAGAGGGTCAGAGAAAGAGACAGAGAGAGAGACACTCAGAGAGAGAGAGAGATAGACACAGAGAGAGGTAGAGACAGACAGACGTAGAGACAGACAGAGAGAGAGACAAGACAGAAGGTCAGAGAAAGAGACAGAGTGAGAGACACACACACTCACTGAGAGATAGACACAGAGAGAATGAGATACAGACAGAGGAGAGTGACAGGGACACACAGAAAGAGAGAAACAGAGAGTGAGGGCGAATCAGACAGTCACAGGGGGGACAGAGAGACAGAGAGAGAGAGGCAGCAAGAGAGAGGGGGGGGGGAGAGAGACACACACACACACTCAGTGAGACAGAGGGAGAGACAGTGAAAGTGAGGCAGAGAGGAGAGACTGGAAGAGAGGAGGAGGCAGACAGAGAGACAGAGGGATATACAGAGCGAAAGACACAGAGATAGACATAGAATCAGAGAGAGAGGTACAGAAAGAGAGAGAAACAGAGAAAAAAGTGATTGACAGAGAGAAGCAACAAGAGAGGGAGAGAGAGACACACACACAGGGAGACAGAGAGGGTCAGAGAAAGAGACAGAGAGATGGAGAGACAGACAGGGGAGAGAAACAGAGATACAGAGAGTCCGAGAGAAAGATACAAAGAGAGAGAGAGTGAGAGACAGAGTGGGACAGAGAGAGAGAGAGAGAGAGAGAGATAGAGACAGACAAAGGGGGGCAGAGAGAGTGAAAGAAAGAGACAGAGAGAATCAGAGAGAGAGAAAGAGGCGCAGACAGAGAGAGGTTACGAGGGAGAGAGAGACAGAGGCAGAGATAGACACATAGATGATAGAGAGAAAGAGAGAGAGTGAGAGAGAGACAGTGGGACACAGAGGGAGATATAGAGAGACAGAGAGAGACAGAGAGAGAGAGAGACAGGAATATAGAGATATGGATACACAGAAAAAGAGAGGGAGAGAAAGCGAGAGTAGGACTCTAAGAGAGAAACAGAGAGAGAGGGACAGAGAAAGTGACAGAAAAAGTGAGAGAGACTGAGTGAGAGACAAAGAGACAGACCGAGAGACAGAGGGGGAGAGAGACAGACAGAGGGGGAGAGAGACAGACAGAGAGACAGAGGGAGACAGACAGAGGGTCAGAGACAGAGAGAAAGAGAATGAGAGAGAGACACAAAGAGTGAGATACAGAGACAGAGTGAGGGAGAGAGAGAGAGAGAGACAGACAGACTGCGAGAGAGAGGGGGAGAGAGAGAGGCAGTGAGAGGGAGAGAGAATATCGTCATCTTGCTGAGAATAAATGGAACTTTAATTCGCTTTACTCAAGGACTAATGAAAGCTGATAACCACAGCTGAGCAATCCTTGTTATGGACACATTATTCTAATATTTTAGTACTAATTTTTACTAACAATTACTAATCATTAAGAACACCAGTTATTATTATTGGAATAATTAGTTAAAAATATGAAATGTAAAAAAGGTATTTATTTCTTTCTTTATTTTTAATTTTATTTAAACAAAACAAGACAAAAAAAGAGAAGGAAACAAACAAAAACAAAAAAAATAAAATTTAAAAAAAAACAAAACGACATCAAAGAAAAAATAAAAATAACATGAGAGCCGCCAGCCATAACAGTTCGGTGCAATCCATACGGTGCTGCACAGTCAGGGATTGCAAGAGCGCCAGTAAAAAGCACAGGATTACACTGCAAATAATATGAGCTTATGAAATTATTGGTCTTTGAGGTGGTTGACAAATGGTCCCCAAACTCTTAAAAAGTTGTTCGGTATCTTGGAGTTGTAGAAGCGTATCCTTGCCATCTGTATGATTGTTATCATTTCATTCAGCCATTTTTTGAAGCAGGGGGGTGTGGGAGATTTCCAGTCTGTTAAGATCATTTTCTTGCCTGCCACCATACCAAGCATCAGTGCTTGTTCTTCAGACGTGAAGTACAAAGCAGTCTCTGAGCATCCAAAAAGTGCCAGTTCTGGATCAGGGGGAATATCTTTTCCATAAACCCCGGAGAACCACGTCAATATTTCAGACCAGTATCTTTGTATATGAGGACAGAGCCAGAAAATGTGTGTTGAAGAACCATCTGCACCTTTGCATCTGTCACATAATGGAGAAATAGCTGGGTAGATTCGATGTAATTTGGTCTTTGAGTAATGAAGTCTATGGATGACTTTAAACTGGATCAGTTTATACCTGGCACTGATCGAACAAGTGTGGATTCTGGTCAAACCTTCATTCCAAATGTCGTCAGACACCTTGAAATTCAGCTTAGTAGACCAGGCTTCTTTTAGATAGTTAGTGGATACAGAGGTGGTGAATAGACCCACAAAGCCAGATATTAGATTTTTGGAGTCTGGAGGAAGCTGCAGGAGCTCGTAGAGTGGGCAACTGTCAGGCATGGTTTGCAAATTTGAAATTTGGTCTTTAACGTAGTGCCTCATTTGGAGATAGCAAAAAAAATGAGAGTTTGAAAGGTTAAATTTTGATGTCAGCTGATTAAACAAAGCAAACTTTTTGTCTATATATAGATCTCTTAGGGTTGCAAGGCCCTTGTCCCTCCACACAGCAAACACCCCATCTGTCTGTGATGGCAAAAAGGAGTGGTTGTGACATATGGGGGTGTAAATAGAGACGTTTGACAATGTACTGAAACTTCTTATCTGATTTAAAATTCAAATAGAATTTCCTAACATAAATTTCTCACCAACCAACTTGTGTGGGGATTCTGTTTTGGAAAAGAGCAAGGTACAGAGGGAGGAATTTTTCACTGCTGTGCTTTCAATGTTTAGCACAGGGGGTTATTATTGTTATTCAAAATTTTATCTGGGAATCCCCTTTGCCAGTAGATCAGGGCTCCAGCATTGGCTGCCCAATAGTGGTGCCTAAATACAGGAAGGCCCATGCCTCCCTCATTTTTGGCTTTTGAAGATGCGCCTTTGATATACGGTGGGCTTTATAGCCCCAAATAAATGGAAGGATAATGGAGTCCAGTTTTTTAAAGAATGATGTAGTAAGAAAAATTGGAAGGTTTTGAAATAAATATAAAAATCTAGGAAGAGACACCATCTTGATAGCGTTAATACGCCCCACTATAGACAAGGGTAAAATCTTCCACTTCTCTATGGTCAGTTTTAACTGTGTAATCATATCAGCATAGTTGAGTTTGAATATAAGTTTGCGGTTTAGGGGTATTTTGAGTCCTAGATATGCAAAATGGTCATAAACTATCTTAAATTGTTTAAAAAGGGTTCTAAGAGTAAACCTAGCAATTATAGACCGGTTAGTGTGACTTCAGTGGTGAGCAAATTAATGGAAACGATACTTAGAGATAATATATATAAGCATCTGGATAAACAGGGTCTAATTAGAAACAGTCAACATGGATTTATGCCTGGAAGGCCATGTTTGACTAATCTTCTTGAATTTTTTGAAGAGGTTACTAGGGAAATTGACGAGGGTAAAGCAGTGGATGTTGTCTATATGGACTTTAGTAAGGCCTTTGACAAGGTTCCTCATGGAAGGTTGGTTAAGAAGGTTCAACTGTTGGGTATAAATGCAGGAATAGCAAGATGGATTCAACAGTGGCTGAATGGGAGAAGCCAGAGGGTAATGGTGGATGGCTGCTTGTCGGGTTGGAGGCAGGTGACTAGTGGGGTGCCTCAGGGATCTGTGTTGGGTCCTTTGTTGCTTGTCATGTACATCAATGATCTGGATGAAGGGGTGGTAAATTGGATTAGTAAGTAGGCAGATGATACCAAGATCGGGGGCATTGTGGATAATGAAGAGGATTTCCAAAGTCTACAGAGTGATTTAGGCCGGTTGGAAAAATGGGCTGAAAGATGGCAGATGGAGTTTAATGCTGATAAATGTGAGGTGCTACACCTTGGCAGGACAAATCAAAATAGGACGTACATGGTAAATGGTAGGGAATTGAAGAATACAGTTGAACAGAGGGATCTGGGAATAACCGTGCATAGTTCCTTGAAGGTGGAATCTCATATAGATAGGGTGGTAAAGAAAGCTTTTGGTATGCTAGCCTTTATAAATCAGAGCATTGAGTATAGAAGCTAGGATGTAATGTTAAAATTGTACAAGGCATTTGTGAGACCAAATCTGGAGTATGGTCGCCCAATTATTGGAAGGATGTCAACAAAATAGAGAGGGTACAGAGGAGATTTACTAGAATGTTGCCTGGGTTTCAACAGCTAAGCTACAGAGATAGGTTGAATAAGTTAGGTCTTTATTCTCTGGAGCGCAGAAGGTTAAGGGGGGACTTGATAGAGGTCTTTAAAATGATGAGAGGGATAGACAGAGCTGATGTGGACAAGCTTTGCCCTTTGAGAATAGGGAATATTCAAACAAGAGGAGATGACTTTAGAATTAAGGGACAGAGGTTTAGGGGTAACATGAGGGGGAACTTCTTTACTCAGAGAGTGGTAGCTGTGTGGAATGAGCTTCCAGTGAAAGTGGTGGCGGCAGGTTCGTTGGCATCATTTAAAAATAAATTGGATAGGCATATGGATGAGAAGGGTATGGAGGGTTATGGTATGAGTGGAGGCAGGTGGGACTAAGGGAAAAAAGTTGTTCGGCACGGACTTGAAGGGCCGAGATGGCCTGTTTCCGTGCTGTAATTGTTATATGGTTAAATGGTAGCGACTCAAGGAAATCTGAATCTATACTGTCTGATAAAGGCATAAACTCGCTCTTACTCCAGTTAACTGTGTATCCGGAAAGCTTGCCAAATGATTTAATAAAATCTAACAAGGGAGGGACAGAGGCTTCTGGATAGGAGAGATATAATAATGTGTCATCGGCGTAAAGTCCCACAAGGCTTTCCACATTCCCCACCTTAATACCCCTGATGTTAGGGTGACTCCTGATACCTATTGCTAGGGGTTCCAGAGCAATATCAAAGAGTAGGGGGGACAGAGGATCTCCCTCCCTGACCACATTGTAAGTCAAAAGGTTCAGATTTATCATTATTAGTGAGGATGGCTGATGTCGGACAAAGATACACCATTTTGACCCATGCAATATTGGAATCCCCAAACCCAAATCTTTTAAGTGCATCTAACATATAGGGCCACTCTATCTGGTCGACCGTTTTTTCGGCAATTAAGGATAAGATGGCCGCTCTGGAATCCCCCCTCTTGGTGGAACTATATAGATTATTCAGGAGTTGACGCACATTACAAAATGAAAATCTACCTGGAATAAACCCTGTTTGTTCAGGGTGTATAATTGATGAAATATGCTTCCCCAGTTTATGAGCTAATATTTAGATGATAGTCTTTTGATCAAAGTTGAGGAGAGCAATTGGCCTATAACTGCCAGGTTCAGTTTTATCCGTGTCTTTTTTTTTTAACAGAATGCATATATTTGCTTCATACAGGGACTTCAGAAATCTGTTATTCTTAATCGAATCATTGATCATCCTAATTAGAAGTGGGGCAAGCAACTTATGAAATGCTTTGTAGAATTCACAACCAAATCCATCCGGTCCAGCCGCTTTACCAGAGCGAAAAGATTTAATAGCCTCAACTAGCTCGCTTTCTGAGAAATTTGAGTCCAGTTCTACCCTGGCTGATTCATCTAGTTTTGGCAAACTGAGGGAGTCAAAGAGACCTGCAAAATCTGCATTAGTGGCCCGAGGTTTAGCAGTATATATATCCCCTTCTCTTCTCCTTATGGAATACCTACGATTTTAATGTTATTTTGACGCGAGCGGCCGTCTAGGTCATTGATGTTTGCGCGCAGGAGGGCGTTTTCCCTTTGTAATTCGCTTATATTTTTCACCATTAACGTCAGGCGGGTGTCATGCTCTCCAGCTATCTCATCCATGGAATCAATTCGGACAGTCAGGGCAGTTTGTGAGGACTGAAGAAGTGTAAACTTGGCTTCAAATTGGTCAAAGCGGTTGTTGATGGCCTTTAAAATCACATCTGACATCTCTCTCAGCATTGCATCTGACGGTGTGGAGTGGCTGCTTGCTTCGTTGTTAGAGTCACTATCTTCTCCTTTGCTGGCCAAGGTTGCTAGCGGTTTTTGTTTAGCTCTACTCTTGCGTGTGTCTGACATTTGCAGGTCTTTTGATGCAGGTCTGCACCACGCCGAGGTTGAGAAACAGACTGTGAAAAGTGCTGAGAGCGACCTTGACTGGAAAACAGTATTTTTAAATAATTTTAAAATGAGCGGAGGAGAGCTCTTGAAAGCACGTCTTACTCCATCAGCTGTACACTAGCGCCCCTAAATATCTTTTATTTTAGTTTTATTCTATCCCTAACTTCTCTTGGCAGCCACAGTTGCCTCCTACTCACTTAGAATCGTTCTTCCTTTTTGGAATGCATTTTGGCTCGAAGGGCCGAATGGCCTACTCCTGCACCTATTGCCTATTTTAGAAACATAGAAAATAGGTGTAGGAGGAGGCCATTCGGCCCTTCGAGGCAGCACCGTCATTCATTCTGATCAAGGCTGATCGTCCCCAATCAATAACCCGTACCTGCCTTCTCCCCATATTAGCAATGTTACAATATTTTGAGATTTAAAAAATCGTCTGCAAATTATCCCATCAAATAAAGCATAAAAGAAGTTTAATTTGACACCGAATTCACTTTCATATTTTCAGTATTTAAAAAGTTAAAGCAATTTTCACTCAGAAATTAGCATCTTGTTCCCCACTGCTTTTCCATTGACTTAACTCAAAAGCTGTGATCGAGGACAGTCAAAAGCCTATAACTTCTTAAAAATTAAGAGAACTGAATGAAAGTTTCAATTATTATAAATTGAAGCATTCTGAAACAAATATAAACCAATCTTACTTGGATGACCTGAAATTAAAGCATATAATAAGTTACTTAATTGTAGCTAATTACAAAATTGACCATTGTGATGGAAATAGTAATAAACACCCAGACTTCTTTGAAAATTCAAAAACGTGATTCTTAAGATCAGAACTTTAATATTATAGGATTATATGCTGTAAGTCTTATACATAGGTGAATAATGTACAATTTCTAACAAAAGACGAAATCTTTATGGTCTGCTAGCTGGTACATTGGTATATCAAAATCAGTAGCATCATCACACTCCTCAGATTGCAACCAATAAGCAACTCTGTACACCTTGTTTTTCCTCAACTTTCAATGTTGCCATTGTAAACTACAGGTTTTTACTCTTCAAACCACACGACACGCCTTTCTCCCCACTACTTTCCCATTAATGTCCTGTAGATCATCACATTTGGAGTAGTCCAAATTCGGATAAGCTCTGCGAATTCTGTTTAAATCAGTCTCTTTCAATTTGTTTCCTAGTTTTTCACTCTCTTGCATTTCCCAAGCATGCTCCTTGCCTTTCTGTCACTTGATGATTTCTGCTCTCATTTCCTTCTGTTTGTTCCTCTGCACTCTCCCCCATGTCACTGCCTTACAGAGCATCTCCTCCCCTACCATGCTCCTGAGATTATCAAGGTAATTGACTGTTCTATTCTTGCAGGCACACCTCCTACATGGTTGCATTGGGAGATTTCTGTTTCGATGAACTAAACATCCCCATTATCTCCTCCGCATCAATGTTGTGTGATCTTGCTGATGCAGTCTCCTTCAGTTTCTCAGTTACATCAAGTTCAAAGTATTTACTATACTGCCTCTCCAACACAGTGATGACAGCTTGAAGACAACTCCTCATCTTCGAACTGAACAGTGGATGTACTGGTAGCTCCCGAAGTTTTGCCAACGTGGCGTCAAGATGTACCTCCTCACCGAAGAAATCTTCGCTTGCCAATATCAAGTTCTCTGGATTTTCTGTGGTTTCCTATAGAGCAGCAATCACCCCTTTAACCACTTTGATGCCATCAACATGGTTGATCAGATTCTGACAAAGTGTAGAAGCGCTTCATCCAAGGCCCAGTCAGATATTTGCCAAGTAAGCCTAATATCTGAAGTTCTACTTTGGTTCAGCCTGGGTGAAGTCATGGAGGAGGCGATTTTCAACCCCCACAGGATGTTCCGCTATTCAGCAGTGCAACTAAGTCATTATAATGTTCTATGAGCTTGCCACGAATATGAAAGGAATGAAAGGGACACATTTTAAGATTAAGGGACAAATGAATAATGAATAACCAGGTATCACTGGTTACTCTTGCGCTTGCCAGTAATGTTGGTAATTGCTGGCAAGCATTCTGATTGATATGTTCTGCAAACAAGGATAAATGAGAAATATACCGTTAAAAGTAGAAGAATAACATTATCTGATCAGCACCAAAAGTACAAACTAATTATACAAATCAAAATTCTTCAGAAAACACGCCATTGAGTATTTCCAATCAACTTACATCTTAATGCAGGGTCATAGTTTGGAAATCATAGTTTGCAAATATATTTGTTGTATATTGAGCTCTAATGGCATTTAACATATTGTATTACTGTAAGCATTATTTGGATTAATTCCATTTCTTAATACTAAATAATATTATTTTTTGACAGTTCAGACAATGTATGACTTTCCATTAAAAAAATGCAACTACTCCATGAGAATAATCACACTGCTTTACCCTTGGGATGCTAAATGTAACCGCTCTGCAAACCGGTTGGCTAATCTGTAATTGGGTTTCCATGCAGAGAAGGGAGGCACAGTGGTACAGATGGTATTGTTGTCCCACAGTGCCAGGGACCAAGGTTTGATCCTCTACTCTGCTCAGTCTACCTCAACCTACTTGATCTCCCAATTGCTGAACACTTTAATTCTCCCTCCCATTCCCATACTGACCTTTTTGGCCTGGGCCTCCTCCAATGTCAGAGTCAAGCCCTGCACAAATGGGAGGAACAGTACCACACATATCACTTGAGTAGCGGTATGAATATTGATTTCAAATAACCCTTGGTTTCTCTCTCTCTTCATCCCTGCCTTTTCCAAATTCCAAATAGATCAGGCGCCGTTCCAAATGGCCATGCGTGTGGATCAGATGCAGCCCGCATCGGCACGGAGCGATAGAACAACGGTGGTGGGCATCGACACATCGCCTGGTCAAGCTGACCCCTGCAACTCCAACTCACAGCCACCTCCTGGACAATGTGTCTTTATGGCCAAGTTGAGATGCCCACATTTTACCAGGGCAAAATGTTATACCCCTTCTTATACCACTCACTCATGTGCATCCAAGGACCCCACGATGCCCTTCCAGTTGAGGCAGTGGCTCGTACGCACGTCTTCCAACACTATCCACCACACCCAGCCTCCCGATGCAGTCTCCTACCATCAGCAACAACATGTGCAGATCAGATGACTGATCCGCCAAATACTTGCACTATCGACAAATGTCCTGGCTGCTAGGCTCTTTGAACCCCCTCTTCTTTGACTGACCCTCCAATCCTAGACCACCTCAATCAACAAGAGTGAGGCCATACCCAAAAGTGGAAGAACACCTTATATTCCACTTGGGTATTTTACAACCAAACATTCTACAAACCAGCATGAACATTGAATCCTCCCATTTAGCTAAATGTAGATGCACACATTTCAGAATGAAAGGGACACAGTTAAGATTAAGGAAGAGAATACCTGCAAAGGATTGAATGGATCACTTCCAGAATAACAACTGTAACCCAAGTATCATCATTTACTCTCACGCTTGCCAGCAATGTTGGCATGTGCTGGCAAACATTCTGATCGATATGTTCTGCAAACATGGATAAATGAGAAATATATGAAGTTAAAAGTAGAAGAAAAGCATTTTCTGAACAGCCCCAAAAGTACAAACTAATTATACAAATCAAAGTTCTTCAGAAAACAAGCCATTGAGTTTTGCCAATCAACTTTCATCCTAGTGCTATGTCATAGTTTGCCACTGTAACTCCAACCCACTGCCTCCTCCTGGACAACGTGTCTTTATGGCCAAGTTGAGGCTCTCACATTTTTAATAACTTGAAATGCACAAGATGTCGCTGGAAACATGGCGACTCTTGTGTCGTGCCTCAATGTGATCTACTAATCACACACTCTTGTACTTAAATATGGTTGTGCCCCATTTACAATAAGATTGTTACTGCACTGTATACAAAACATGAGCTTCACTCTACCTAGGTACATGAGACAATAAAATACCATTGAATCATTAAATGTGAGTAACATAGAAAATGGCTTTCAAAATTATGCACCTTTTGGTGACTAATTCATTTCAAGTATTATGTTCAGTTCCCACTCAATTGCTGTTTCCTTATGGATATCTCAGAGCAAAACGATTTTTATTTACCTTGCATTTGTGGAATTTCTTCAGCAAGTTCAACATTTATGCTATCAGTTTCAAAGGGCATGACTTTATTCCTTTCCCGCATCATGTTCCTGTACCTGACATCAAGAACAATAAAGAAAAGTGTTTGAATGCACAAAAACAAACAAAAACTGAATAATTATTCATGGTTGGCATGAGAAGTTAAAAGGAGTGTTAATATGTACATATTAATCCTCCCATTTTAGGGAGGATTAATATGTACATAGTGTTTGACACATGTTAACACTCCTCCAGGTATAGTGTTTGACTGGAAGAATGGGAGCATTTAGAACTCAAAGGGAACCAATAAATTGGGAAAGAAATGCCAGATGGAACACAAGACAAGGTGTGCAAAATCATGATGATGAATGCACACCCTTTCACCAGAGTAGGGGAAATCAAGAACAGGGGACATACATTTAAGGTGCGGGGCAATATTCAAGAGGAACTGGAGGGTCGACCATTTCCACAGGATGGTGTGTATATGGAAGGAGCTACCAGAGGAGATAGTTAAAACAGCATTAAAAAACACTTGGACAGGCACATGTGAATAGGAAAGATTTGAAGAGATATTGTCCAAATGTGAGCAAATGTGACTAGAAAACTTCTCGCTTGGCAAGGATAAGTTGGGCCAAAATGCCAGTTCCCGTGCCTCGAATGGTGATAACATTCAATGGACTGCAGGAAGAAAATGCTAAATATGGCAGGTGTGGGCCCTTACAGACTGAGACAGGAGAATTAAAGATGGGGAATGGCAGAGAAGTTAAATAATTCCTTAAAGATTGGAATAAAAGTGAAATCATGCCAATAGCTGAACTCAATTTACATACATTACAACAATCACCTTTTAAAATAGTTGAGGAAAGATTTAAATATTTAGGTATTTGTAGATGAGATGTGTGTACACCTTTAACAGTAGTGACGTAGCCCTTGCTAACCACTCCCCCATAATCAAGTATAACTGACCTTCCCACCCCTAGCTCTCTCTCTAGTGATCGTGACAGACCACGTACATCTAGGGCAGTGATGTGTGTGTTTAATTAATAAAGTAGCAGTAAAGACTTCTCTGTGTATGTGCATGTTCTTTACATGGCATCAGAAATTTCTTATCCTATGTCTCATGTTTATCGGGTTTTGTTTCTTTAGTCCCAGTACCCCCCCCTCCCTGGCTTCTTCCTGTCGTAAACCTGACATCTTGATCTTTGATGCTGACATCGCTCACCGCTGGAACATTTTCAGACGTGACTTTGAGCACTATGTTACCATCGCTCACCCTGCGTTTGCCCCTGCGGTCAAAGCCTCTCTCCTGCTCAACCTGGTCAGTCGCGAAGTTCTGGAATGATCGGAGTCGTTCGTCTACAAAGTCAACGAGATCGCTCAGGACCCGGTATGTCTACTTGCTAAGTTTACTGAAATGTGTGACATTCCCACTAACTGTATCCTGGAGCGTTTAAAATTTTTCCGCCGCCGCCAGAACCCTGGTGAATCTGTCGACAATTTCATCACCACGTTGCGGCACCTGCCTCGCCGCTGCAGCCTGGATGCTGTAATCCCTGAGACTTTGACCCGGGATGTTTTGGTCTATGGCCTCCGAGGCGAGAAGCTGCGTTCTGAGCTCCTTCGCAAGCCTGAGTTGACTTTTTACAAGGCTTTGCATGCCTCTCCCCTGGCGGAGGCTGTATCCTCCGCCGTGTCGCCGCCCAACCAGGAGGTCCACGCGGCCAGTTTCGCCGGCCGCCAGTACTCTGCTCCACAGCTGCAGAGGGTAAGCCCTGTGCCCAGGTCCAGACCCCGTCAACGCTGCCCGAATTGCAACTTTGCGTCGCATCGTTATAATGTTTGCCCTGTGCTGGGCAAGACGTGCAACTTCTGCCACAAGCAAAACCATTTCTCGGCGGCATGTCATTCCCGTGGGAAACCTGTGCTGCCACAGCACAAGCCCTCGAACTACCTGACACGTGATGATACGGCGTCTGGTTCCCATCACTAGCAAGACGAACTCCCACTGATTCGAGCTCTTCCCAGAGCGAGCTGAGTGTGTTTTCACTGCGAGGTGCACCTGCATTGATAACGGACCTGACCGTGCAAGTCACTGTGAATGGCACCACTTTCTCTGCTAAAGTCGACACGGGGGCCGCTGTCAACGTTATGTCAACAAGCTTGTTCAAGATGATAAGGAATAATGAGCTCTTTACCACTGAGCGCTCTGTTCTTCGTGCCTATGGGGGAGGCTTGCTTGTTCCTGTGGGGAAGGCCACTCTCCACTGCAAGGTACTGAAGGTCTCTCGGCCCCTCTCTTTCTTTCTACTGGACGGCAAATGTGCCCCCCTGCTAGGCATTCGGGCATGCCAGGACCTCGGGTTGGTGAACTTCCAACATGACATTCGCTTGGTGCAGTCACCCCTGGACCCACTGGCCGAATACCCAGATCATTTCGATACCAAGTTGGGAAAGCTTCCCTGCAGCTACAAAATCGCCCTTAATCCGGATATCGAACCTGTCATCTGCCCACCGCACCGGGTGTCCTTCGTGGTGAAAGACAAAGTCAAGTCTACACTTCGTGAAATGGTGACCATGGGTATCCTGAAGGAGGTGAGTGAGCCCACCCGGTGGGTCTCCACTATGGTCGTTGCTGCAAAGAAGGATAAGCGTGAACTGCGAATCTGTATCAACCCAAAGGATCTGAACTTGGCTATCAAGCGCCCGCATTACCCCATGCGAACCGCTGAAGATGTTGTTGCACAAGTCGGTCCAGTCACCATGTTTGCGGTTCTCGACGCCAAGAGCTCGTTCTGGCAGATACCACTTGATGAACGGTCTTCATACCTGACAACGTTCAGCACACCCTTTGGGAGGTTTCGTTTTCTCCGCATGCCGTTCGGGATCAACTCTGCCAGTGAGTTGTTCCAAAGGACAATGGAACAACTGTTTGCCGGGCTCCCGTGTGCCATCATTGTTGACGACATCCTAGTCTACGGGAAAGATGTCGCGGAGCACGACTATAACCTCCGCCAGGTTCTGGAATGAACTTGAGAAGTCAAACTAAAGCTCAACCTAAAAAAATGCCGGTTTTCGTGTCCCGGAGGTCACCTACGTGGGACACGTCTTCACAGCATCGGGGCTGAAGCCCGACCCACAGAAGACGGCCACTACATCTGAGATGCCTGCACCTGCTGACGTGCTGGGCCTCCAGCGTTTCCTGGGCATGGTCAACTACCTGGGGAAATTCATCCCTGACCTAAGTGAGCTGAGCGCTCCTCTGGGAGACCTGGTGAAAAAGGACACTGCCTGGGCCTGGTTCCCGCAACACCAGAAGGCTTTTGACATTCTCAAATCCAGATTGGTCAGCACCCCAGCGCTAAAGTATTTCGACCTTACACGCCCCATTGTCCTCACATGCGATGCGTCTAAGTTTGGTCTTGGGGCCGCTTGTTTGCAGGTCCACGACGGAGTACAACTGCCCGTGTCCTACGCATCCCGTACGATGACTCACGCCGAACAGCTTTATGCCCAAATCGAAAAAAAATTGTTGGCTGTCGTCTTTGCCTGCTCAAAGTTCAAGGACTATATTCTGGGCACCTGCTTTTCTATTGAGACGGACCACCAACCTCTGGTTACCATCCTCAACAAGCCCATACACATCGCCTCTTCCAGACTACAGCACATGATGCTTCAGCTACAACGATTCACTTTCACTGTGGTTTATCGCAAAGGCAAGGACATGTTTGTTGCTGACACGCTGTCTCGGGCGCCTCTCGCATCCACCACTCGTCACCCCTATGAGGCGTCCGATCCTATAGTGCTCAACTTTAATTTCGTGCCCTCTAAACAGGTGAAGTCTCTGGTCCAGCACACAGCAGCTGACGCTTCGCTCCAACAGTTGGCCACGGTTATCAAGCAGGGCTGGCCAGACCGCCGTTCTTCCCTGCCGGCTGCAGCGGTGCCCTATTTCCTGGTTCATGACGAGCTGGTGCTGCGTGACGGTGTCATTGTGAAGGGCCACAAGGTGTTGGTGCCCGCAGCACTACGAGAACAATACTTTGAAACTGCTCATCGTGGCCATCCCGGGGCAGAAGCCACACTTTCCATCACTCAAAGCCAGTTCTACTGGCCTGATATGGCTCGTTACTTCAGGGTCAGGGTCTCCTCGTGCCCTACTTGCAACAGCCTTGCCCGCAACAGCAGCGGCAGCCCCTCTTGCAGCAGCCTGCTCCCGAACTTCCCAGGTCTACGCTGGCGACTGACATTTTCGAATGGCGCTGCAAGCATTTTCTGGTGCTTGGCGACTCCTACTCCAGCTGGTTTGAGGTTGACCAGCTTCACTCTCTATCTTCATCTGCTGTCATCAAGAAGCTGCGCCGTCACTTCGCTACTTTTGGGGCCCCAGCCAGCCTGCAGTCGGACAAGTGCAGTCAATTCACCAGTGCTGAGTTCCGTGCTTTTGCTGATCGCTGGAATTTCCGTCACTACAACAGCAGCCCAGAGTGCCTGCAAAGCAACAGCCTGGCTGAGCGCGCGGTCCGCAGTGCTAAAGGATTGCTGGAACATTGTCGCTTGTCTCGCTCTGATATTTGCCTTGCCCTCCTGAACCTCCGCAACTTCTCCCGCGACCATGCCCTGGGTTCCCCAGCTCAGCGCCTCATGTCCCGTGTTACGCGGCCTCCGATTCCTGTGACACAGCAGTCGCTTGCTCCCTCCATCCTTAAACCTGCCACGGTCCGGCAGCGCATTGCCCACAAACACCGTATCCAGAAGAGCTCCCATGACAAGTCCTGCCGTGTCCTCCGTTCTCTCTTCCCTGGCCAGGTCGTCCGCATGCGGCCTGCCTCTGGCCACACCAGGCTCGCCATTGTTGTCGGTTCTGCTGGCTTCCCTCGTTCCTACCGGGTCAACCACGACGGTATGATCTACCGGAGGTCTCGTCAGAACGTCCAGCTTGTGAACGAGCCTCGTCCCCCTCCGGCTGCTCCGTATGCCCCCCCCGTGCCGACTTTGCCACCTCATCCCATGCCCACCTTGCCCAGCCGTCCTCCCTCTCGGCCCTCCCCGGTGCACCTTCCCGCTGTGGCCTTCCCGTCTCCCCCCTCTCCGCCGCCTAGGGGTTCTCCTGTCATGGGCTCCCCTCCTGCCCGTGCGCCGGTCCCTCTCGTTCCCGTTGGGGGAGGATGTGATGGCCAGGTTCAGACCCGGTCTGGTCGCCTTGTCAGGCCGCCAGACCGTTATGGCGATTATGTGTGATTCCATGGTCCTGCATTACTGATGTTTACTCTCCCTTAGCGCATGAGACGTGGTCGCCTGTCACTGCTCCTGGTTTTGTTTTTTTGTAGAGGAAGGATGTAGATGATATGTGTGTACACCTTTAACAGTAGTGAAGTGGCTCTTGCTAACCACTCCCCCATAATCGAGTATAACTGTGACCTTCCCAGCCCTAGTTCTCTCTGTCCAGTGATCTCGTGACAGACCACGTACAGCAAGGGCAGTGATGTGTGTGTTTAATTCATAAAGTAGTAGTAAAGAATTCTCTGTGTACGTGCATGTTCTTTACAGCTACCAAGACAGATGTGTACAGCAATTGGTTCTTCCCCCGCACAATTAAAGCATGGAATAATCTCCACCCTACTATAGTTACTCAACCAGATGCAACTAAATTTAACGTAGCTGTTTCTTCCCAAAAATCCTTTCTGGCTTAAGTCCTCGCTCCACCACCTCCAGTTTAAATTTAGTTTGGAATATTTTGGAGGACCAAGAAGAATATAAAAAAAAACTTTAAACAAACAGTAAATTTTTTTTAAAAAGCTGCAAAATCGAAGTCTGCCGGCGGAGCAGCCATCGTACGGCACCCTTGGTGGGAAGGGTACTGACTGTGGATGATGAGCCATGCTCAAATTGAATGGCGGTGCTAGCTCCAAGGGCCGAATAGCCGACTGCTGCACCTATTGTCTATTGAGCTTCCCTGTGGGAGGAGGGTGAGCATTAGACCACATGGTGTGAGAGTCTGCAGCGTGGAGACTCCAGGCCCAATGCTGAGTCTAGGACTCTGGTAAGGCGACGGCTGCGGCCCACTGGTGGGCGGTGGAGTGGCCAGGGCCGGCAGAGTCGCTTGTCGATGCCCGCGGGGAGTGGAATGGCACTCGGGCGAAGTGTCGGAAGAGCCGGTCAGTGGATGAACGTGAAGGCAGCGAGGGTCGGCAGCTCCAGCGAGGCAGCGAGGGTCGGCCGTGGAGGTGGCAGTGAGTTGGTGAAGGTCGGCGGCAACGGCCACGGGTGACTAGCTGGCTACCTCCGCACTG
This sequence comes from Raja brachyura, assembly GCA_963514005.1. The sequence continues at coordinate 18,772 of CAUPSL010001066.1, forward strand.
TCATAGGCTGTGGGTTGGCAGCGTGCACACACACACGGCTCCGGGCAGCGGACACACGGGGATGAAAACCCAGCAACGTCCCCATCAGCAGCAGCAGAGTTGGGGACAGTCTGGTCCCTCCACCCACCCAGAGTCACTGACCGGGCTGCTCCGGCACCTCGACCCCCGTACCAGGGTGATTCACCCCTCCCACCCGACCCACACACCGGGGTGATTCACCCTCCCCCCCCCCCCCCCCCCCCAGAGGCACACACCGGGGTGATTCATCCCCCACCCCCGGACCCCCACATGGGGTGTTTCACCCCCAGGACCACTGCAATGGAGTGATTCACCTCCACGGATCCCCACATGGGGTGATTTACCACCACAGACCCCCACATGGGGTGAGTCAACCACCGGACCCCAACCCAACACCGGTTGATTCACCGCACCCTCTGCCCCCCACATGGGGTGATTCACCCCCGGACCCCCACAATCGGGTGATTCACCCGGGTGCTGGGCTGTCTGTAGTTCCGCCGCCGCGTTTCAGCTGCCAAACACCAAACACTATTGCCAAGTGCAGGAACTATCTTTGAAGTAGTGGGGAGGTGTGCGATTGCCCTACGGTACAGATATGCATGGAGGCGGGAATAATTTCTTATCATTTCTGGATGGTTGGCATTTTCTATGATAGTACAACATGAATTCTGAAGAATTCCAAAGAACACAGTTGTCAAAGTTCGTCTCTTAAAGAAAGCAGACAGCAACAAAATTGTTAAAGGTAAACCAAAGCAATCTTTTAATCAATTTGCCAGACGGGAGTGGCGAGATCTACAAAGAGAACCCAATCCTCTTGCTTCCCGCCCAACTTTGCTATGTTGTACCTCTAAGCTTTAATTTTTATGTCCCTGACGTCCCTTGTCAGCCAAGGTCGTCCCTGCAGGAGGGGGTTCACGAGAGGGTGGAGTGGAGAGAATTTGTTTTTTTGGGGGGGGAGAGAATGGAGTGAGAGGGGAGAGCATGGGGAGGGAGGAGTGAGAGGAATGTAGTTGTGCAGCTTTAAGGGACATTGGTCAGGTGGCATTTGGAGTATTGCATACAGTTCTGGTTACTCCATTACAGGACTGGAGGCTTTGGGGAAGGTCCAGAGATGGTTAACCAGAATGGTTTAAAAACAAGGAACTGTAGATGCTGGATTAGATAAAAAGGACTCAAAATGCTTGAATAACTCAGCGGGACAGGCAGCAGCTCTGGAGAGAAGGAATGGGTGACTGAAGAAACGACCCAAAACGTTACCCATTCCTTCCAGTATTTTATGTTTACCTAAACAGCGCCTATCAACGTGGCGGTGTGCCAGCAGGCTGGAGGAGCAGGCAAAGGCCTTGCCACAGAGTGGGCAGGTAAAGGGGTGCTGGCTGGTGTAGTTTAGCCGGTGCTCCAGCAGGTGGTCAAGGCGGGTGAAGCCCTTCCCACAGGACAGGCAGGGGAACGAACGCTCCCCGCTGTGGGTACGCCGGTGCTGCCACAGGCTGGACATGCGGGTGAAACTCTTGCCACCCTCAGCACATAAAGAGTCTCTCTCCGGTGTGTATCCACTGGTGCTCCCGCAGCCCCCATGCCCTTGTTACAGTGGGAGCAGCTGCTCGCCGGCGTGGGTCCGCCGGTGCTGCCGCAACCCCCGCGAGCTGTCAAAATCCTCACCACAGTACGGGCAGTCGTAGGGCTGGCCACTGGTGTGCACGCGCTGGTGAGACAGGGCGTGGGAGGCCATGGCAAAGCGCTCTCCACACACTAGGCTGGGGAAGGGACGGGCGCCGGTGTGCACCCGCTGGTGGGACAGCAGGCTGCTGGACCGAGTGAAGCCCTTGCCGCACTGGGCGCAGGTGTAGGGGCGCTCCCCGGTGTGGGTGCGCTGGTGCAACTGCAGGTGGCCGGACTGAGTGAAGCCCTTGCCGCACTGGGCGCAGGTGTAGGGCCGCTTCCTGGTGTGGGTGCGCTGGTGCAACTGCAGGTGGCCAGACTGGGTGAAACCCTTGCCGCACTGGGCACAGCTGTAGGGCCGCTCCCCGGTGTGGGTGCGCTGGTGCAACTGCAGGTGGCCGGACTGGGTGAAGCCCTTGCCGCACTGGGCGCAGGTGTAGGGGCGCTCACCTGTGTGGGTGCGCTGGTGGCTCAGCAGGTGGCTGGAATGGGTGAAGCTCTTGCCGCAGAGAATGCAGGTGTAGGGCCGCTCACCAGTGTGGGTGCGCTGGTGCAGCCGCAGATTGCCGGACTGGGTGAAGCCCTTGCCGCAGTGAGCGCAGGTGTAGGGCCGCTCCCCGGTGTGGGTGCGCTGGTGCAGCTGCAGGTTGCTGGGCCGGGTGAAGCCCTTGCCGCAGTGAGCGCAGGTGTAGGGCCGCTCCCCAGTGTGGGTGCGCTGGTGCAACCGCAGGGTGCCGGACTCGGTGAAGCCCTTGCCGCAGAGAACGCAGGTGTAGGGGCGCTCGCCAGTGTGGGTGCGCTGGTGCTTTTGCAGGGCGCTGAAGCAGATGAAGCCCTTGCCGCACAGGACACAGGTGTAGGGGCGCTCGCCGGTGTGGGTGCGCTGGTGCTTCAACAGGTATTTGGCGTGGGTGAAGCCCTTGCCACAGTTGCTGCAGGTGTAGGGACGCTCCCCGGTGTGCACGCACCTGTGCTGCTTCAGGTCCGAGGACAAGTTGAAGCCTTTGCCGCAGTCGGAGCAGGTGAAGGGCCGCTCACTGCTGTGCACCCCGCGGTGCAGCCGCAGCCCCGACATCCGGGCAAAGCTCTTGCCGCAGGTGGAGCAGCCATAGGGCTTCTCGCCCGTGTGCACCCGCTGGTGAATCTCCAGCTTGCTCCGGCACTGCCAGTCCTTGCCACACACGTCGCACTCATAACGCTTCTCCTTGTTGTGCCCCGTCATGTGGTCCTCCACTGAAGCTCAGACCCTCGAAGCTCAGCCTGCACACCGAGCAGATGGAGGGGGGGGGGCTCACCTGTCTCACCGTCCACAGCAACGCCTCCTAAACCCTGCAGGAGGGGAACACAGAGGGTTAACAAGCTGGCAAACAGGACATTACTAGCACATATTGGGTGCATTTATGGCGGGGAAACCGTGATATAACTTTGTGCGGCACAGTGGCGCAGCAGTACAGTTGCTGCCTCACCGCCAGAGACCTGGGCTCGGTCATGACTACGGGTGCTGTCTGTGCGGAGTTTGTACGTTCTCTCCTTGACCTGCATGGGTGCTCCGGTTTCCTCCAACACGTCAAAGACGTTCAGTGTTGCAGATTAATTGGCCTCTGCAAATTGTTAAATTGTTCCACATGTGCGTAGGATAGTGCTGTGTACGGGGTGATCACTGGTCGGCGCTCTCTCTCTGTCTCTCCATGTCTCTGTCTTTCTCTCGCTCTCTCTTTGTCTCCCTCTCTCTTCTGTCTCTCTTTCTCTCACCCCGTCTCTCTCTGTCTCCCTCCGTCTCTCACTATCTGTCTCTCTGCCTCTCTCATCCATCTCTCTCTCTCTCTGTACCTATTCCAGTCTCTCACTGTCCCTCTCTCTTCTCTCTTGCTCTGTCTGACTCTCTGCCTCTCCGCCTCTCCCTCTCCCTCTCCCTCTCCCTCTCCCTCTCCCTCTCCCTCTCCCTCTCTGCCTCCCCCCCCCCCCATTCAGGTGCACTGTCAAGCTGATCGCACTGTGATCAGATATATCTGCAACCCTGATTTTACACTCTGTGATCCTATGTATGGTGTTCGCCCGTATTCATTAAAAAGTAGTCAATCCTGGAGTAGACAGAGTGAGGTACTGTGTGGTGTGTGTAGTCCCTTTCTAAAGGCCTCCCTCTCTCTCTCTCTGTGGAGTCTGTAGATTGGGCAATGTTCAGGGACTCGGCAACGGACCTGAATAAATACGCCACAGTCGTTACAGACTTCATAAAGGAATGTGTGGCGGACTGCATCCCAACAAAATCCTTCTGAGTGTTTCCTAACCAGAAGCCTTGGATGAACCATGAGATCCGCATTCTTCTGAAGACCAGATCCCAGGCATTCATGTCTGGAGGTCTACAAGAAGTGCAGATACAACCTTGGTAAGCCCATCAAAAAGGCCAAAGGGGACTTCTGCACCAAGCTGGAGGATGAGGGATGTTCGGCAACTGTGGCGGGGCTTGAATACATCACCTCCTACAAGGCAAAATCAGGAGGCAGCTCGAATGTCAGCGAAGCATCACTCCCTGACGAGCTGAATACATTTTACACACGCGTTGATAGGGAGAACACTGATGTGCCTTCCCGAGCCCCCATTCGCTGTGATGGTATTTCAGTCACAGAGCCCAAAGTCAGAAGATCCTTCAGAAGGGGGGATACCTCGAAAAGTGCCTGGACCTGATGGTATACCCGGGCGTGTTCTAAAAACCTGTGCGTATTTACGGACATTTTCAACCGCTCACTTCTGATGTCTGAGGTTCCCACCTGCTTTAAAAGGGCATCAATAATACCGGTGCCCAAGAAGAGCAAGGTGACGTACCTCAATGACTATCGACCAGTGGCATTAACGTCTGTGGTGATGGAGTGCTTTGACAGCCTGATCGTGGTGCAAGTCAACTCATACATCGCCAAAAACCTGGACCCACTGCAGTTCGCTTACCGCCACAACAGATCAACAGTGGAGACAATCTCGCTAGCTCTCCACTCCGCTCTGGACCACTTGGACAACAAAAACTCATATGTCAGGCTGTTATTCATTGACTACAGCTCGGCATTTAATACAATCATCCCCTCCAAGCTGGTTACCAAACTCGCAGAACTGGGTCTCTTCGCATCCCTCTGCAATTGGATCCTCGACTTCCTCATTTACAGACCACAGTCTGTTCATATTGGTGTAAATGTGTCAGCCTCGATAACAATCAGCACGGGAGCATCTCAAGGCTGCGTGCTCAGCCCCCTACTGTACTCACTCTATACTCATGACTGCTTAGCCGGTCATAGTGCGAACTCCATCATCATGTTTGCCGACGACACCACTGTTGTGGGACGTATCACTGATGGAGATGAGTCAGAGAATGGAAGTGAGATCGGCTGTTTGACCAAATGGTGCCAGCACAATAACCTGGCCCTCAACACCAGCAAAACCAAGGAACTGATTGTGGACTATATATATATATATATATATTCCCCATCCTACTCCTTCTAAAGTCCACAATATATATATACACAGCATTGAAAATATATATATTTTTTTCCAATGGTATATGGACACACTGATCTGATCTGTATTTATTTATGCCTACTACATTCTGTTGTGCTGAAGTAAAGCAAGAATTTCATTGTCCTATCTGGGACACATGACAATAAACTTCTTGAATCTTAAATGGCCACAGATTCACAACGCTCTGGGTGGAAACGTTTTTCCTCTTCTCAGTCCCAAATGGCCACAGATTCACAAATCTCTGGGTGGAAAAGTTTCTCCTCACCTCAGTCTTAATTGGCCAAAGATTCACAACTCTCTGGGTGGAAAGGTTTCTCCCCATCTCAGTCTTAAACAGCCGACTCCTTATTCTTAAACTGTGGCCCCTGGTTCTGGACTCCCCCAACATCAGGAACACGTTTCCTGCCTCTAGCGGGTCTACCCACGTCTAACCCTTAATAATCTTATATGTTTCAATAAGATCCCCTCTCAGCCTTCTAAATTCTGGTCAATATAAGACCAGGCAACATTTTGAATATTGTGAGTAGTTTTGGGCTCCGTATCTGAAGGAGGATGTGCCGGCTCTGGAGAGGGTCCAAAGGAGGTTTGCAAGAACCATCCCAGGAATGAGTGGGTTAACGTACAATGAGCGTTTGTCGGCACTGGGCCTGATCTCGCTGGAGTTTAGAAGAACGAGGGGGGGACCTAATTGGAACTTCACCCGAAAAGTGAAAGGCCTGGAGAGAGTGGATGTGGAGAGGACGTTTCCACTAGCGCAAGAGTCTAGGGCCAGAGGGCACAGCCTCAGAATTAAAGGACGTTCCTTCAGGCAGGAGATGAGGAGGAATTTCTTTAGCCAGAGGGTGGTGAATCTGTGAGATTCATTGCCGCAGACGTTGGTGGAGGCCACAAGTCAGTGGATATATTTAAGGCAGAGATAAATAGATTGTTGATTAGTGCGGGTGTCAAGGGTTATGGGGAGAAGGCAGGAGAATGGGGTTAGGAAGGAGAGATAGATCAGCCGGGATTGAATGGCAGAGTAGACTCGATCGGTCAAATGGCCTAATTCTGCTCCATAATGAAGAGATGAAGTTTAGGATGACTGTGAAATTAGAACTGATGTGGGGGAGGGGATTGGGAGAGAGAGAAAGCAAGGGTTACTTGAAGTTAGAGAAGTCAATGTCCTTACCGCTGGGGTGTGAGCTGCCCAAGCGAAATATGAGGGGCTGCTCCTCCAATTTGCGTTGGGCCTCAATCTGTATCGCTCCACATCACTGTCTATATCTCTTGTTCTTCTCTCCCCTGACATAATGTGAAGATGGGTCTCGACCCGAAATGGCACACATTCCTTCTTTCCACAGATGCTGCCTGACTCGCTGAGTTACTCCAGCACTTTGTACCAGTCCACGTTCTCCAGAGATGCTGCCTGACCCACTGAGTTACTCCAACACTCTGTGTCTTTTTGTCTATTAACCAGCATCTGCAATTCTTTGTGTCCACATTTTGCACCCAAGTTCACCATATTTGGCATGGTAGAGTTGCTGCCTCACGGCGCCAGAGACCCGAATTCATAGCCCCCTTTGTTCTCTCTCCCTCTCCCCCTCTTTCTTTCGGGTGTCAGTGCCGGTTCATCTTCATCTTGTTCCCACGCTCGCGTGTTCCAACCGCCAACCCCGTGCCCGCCCGCCTGCTCTCGCCGCTTACCCCGCCTGGAGAACCAGCCCGGAGGACCACAATCACTCAGTTCACACAACCCCCCCGCTGGCCTGGAGACAGAGCACGAGGAGAGCACCGACACTCCCGGGGTGGGAGACGAGACGGAAGCGCACGGTGATGACCACAGCGGGGAGCGACGGTGGGGGGGGGGGGGGGGGGGGGGGGGGGGTGGAGGGCCTGTTTGCATGCTGTATCTCTAAACTAAACTATGTGTGAACGGGCGATCGCTGGTCGGCACGGACTCGGTGGGGAAGGGCCTGTTTCCGCGCTGTATCTCTAAACTTAAGTGATTTTATAGCGAGTGTCTTTTTTAAAATATAATGATCACTAACCTGTCATTTGTGGCCCTTCTGGACTTTGCTGAAAATGATCAGAAAAAAATAATTATATAGTATTTAAAGTCAAAATTGGACGATTTATTTCACACTGACCTTTCAGTCCTGGGCCTCCTCCATTGTCAGAGTGAGGCCCAGCCCAAATTGGAGGAACAGCACCTTATAGGGGGTTTGCACGCAAGGTCACTGGGTCATAGGGACTGACGCACGGAGCCGCTCAATCCATCTGGTGGACATCCATAACTTCCGGTATATGTTATTAATGCAAGAAACGCGTACTTTCCTACCTGTTAAAAAACGCCAAAATGTTGAATTTTCGCGCTGTAAAAAAATTGTGGAAGTTGGGGTAAGCGTGAGAGACATGTAGCCAACTTCAGAATTCCAAAAGTGAAGATAAATGTAGGTAAAGAGAAGCGAGAGCTGAAGGGACAACAACAGCTAAAGTGCTTGGCGAACATTGGCCGTGCAGATATCGCAATTGAAAATATTGGGAATTATCGCGTTTGCTCACTGCATTTCATCAACAGTAAGGCATTATTTGTGGTTTTTCTTGATTGCTTTGGTATGTAAAAAGTCTCAGAAGTGATAAATCTGGCTGTAAAATTTGCTTCAGAGGCGTTTTCTTTTTGTATGTAAAAACCCACTTGAGAACCATGGGCGATTTTACAATTTTACAGCCAGATTTATCACTTCGGAAACTTTTTGCATGCATCTCTAAAAAATGTCTGCGGTTAAATGGCATCTCAAATGAATAATTAGCTATCGTAGATTATACATTGTATATTATGTTACATATTACATTACTATTGATACATTATCATTATTGTTATTATTATAAGCAATGTTATTAATAATGGTGAAAATTATTATTAATTCATTAATTATTAAATATGGAAGAAGGGTTTAGGGAGAAGGGGTGAGATTAAATAAGTTATTCTTCTTGTAACTCCTTTTCGAGCTTGTAAAGAAAAAGTGTTGGACATTTAAATGTTGCTTTCCGCTTTTCATTGCTTTGCAAATATTGCCTGGAATGTCCAACTGTTTAACTATTTCTATTTGTTGTTGTTATTTATTCCTATTTATGTCTTTACTTGTTTGGAACAAATCAACACATTTTTAAAAAAAATTGAAAAAAAGATAAAACACAAATAATGCCTCAGTTGATGAAATCCAGTGAGCAGACGGCCAATGTTCGCCAAGCACTCTGGCTGTTGTTGTCCCTTCAGCTCTCGCTTCTATCTACCGTCATTTCTCCTCACTCACCACCCTAGTCCTGCGGAGTTGAACCGGCCCGTTCACGGAGCTCGGTTGAACCGCGGGACTGACTACTTACCGTCGCCCGGTGGGGTCGTGGCATCTGAAGCCTGGATCGCCTCGGCGCAGAGGGAAACAAAGAGGGAAGAGACAGAGACTTTAAGACTTTGCCTTCCATCACAGTGAGGAGGTGTTTGGTGGACTCACTGTGGTGGATGTTAAATTTGTGTTCATTGTGTGTTCCGTCATTTTTATTTATTTATTTTATTTTTAATGATATGTATGACTGCAGGGCAGGCACGTGCCATGAGGAGTTACTCAGGGTAGGCAGTCAGCCGGCTTAAAAAAAAATCTTATACCGTGCATGCGCAGATTGTTCTCTTCGTAAAAAATAAAAAATAACAATTCAATTTTCCCAAGGTTTCTCAATCTCCTTCATGTTTCAATTACTGAATGGTTGGGGGGACGGAGGATGAAGGCAGGTGGAGAGATGGTGGGAAAAATGGGAGCAGACCGGAACATTGAATCAGTTGTCATCTTATTGAATGACGATACTAATTCAAGGGTCCAATTGGAGGGAGAGTTCCTTTCACAGCATGTGGAGAGTGTGTGCCAGGGATTAAAGATGGGAAAAGGCAGAAGTGTTGAGAAGGAGAGGGTCGAAGATCATATCAGTAACTCACTCACCGCTGCCGCAGCGCTCCGGGCACGGACAGCAGAAATGGCCGCCACTTCCGGGGATAGAAGCAGCTCGGGTGCGAGCGGCCGCCGGGACCCGACACCAGAACCAGCTGCCCTTCAGCGCCTTCTGATCACCTCTGGCAGTGCTCTTCGTCTGAACATCTCTCACCTGCCATTCGCCGGCTTCCCTGATGTCAACCGCGTCCCGCAAATCTTTAAATTCCCACAGCCAAGTAACCTCAACTGGTCCCGTGAATGCGCTGTCGGAATTTAAAGATTTGCGGGAAGCCGGCCGGCGAGCGGCAGGTGAGAGATGTTCAGACAGAGAGCACTGCCAGAGGTGAGTAGGGACCAGTACAAGGGGCTGAAGTGGCAGGGTCCCGGAGGCACTCGCAGTCACCTGAGCTGCTTCCTTCCTCGGAAGTGGCGGCCAGTTCTGCTGTCCGTGCCCGGAGTGCTGCAGCAGCCACCCAAACTAATTCACTTCCCGGCCACAATAAACCATATTGCTTTTACAGCTCGGAAACAGGCCATCTCGGCCCTTCTAGTTCGTGCCGAACACTTCACACCGCCAGACTCCCCAAACACTGTGAACGGAGCTCTCCCTCCCCCCCCCCCCCCCCCCCCGGGAAATACAGCATTTAAAAACATAAAGCACCAAGAAATGCACTTACCACGTTATTGGCACATTAAGTCTATTCTTCACTTTTTGTTTCTTCAGATACTATTAACATAATGGCAATCCATATTTGAAAATCCCGCCAAGAAACTGGTACTGCGCATGCGAAGTAGGCTGCTGTGCATACGCAGTACTGCAAAGGCAGAATTTCTGCTGCCTTCAGCTTCCATTGAACCTGACGGCTTCCAGCAGCGCTGACGGCACGTGGGCTGCACGGAGCTTCCCGTGTTACAACTACTGCGGATGAAAGGCACGGAGAATTATGCCTACCAAAGAGATCGATCTCTTAGATAGGCATAATTCTCCCATGCCGTTACTATTTACATTTAATAACTGCCATTTCATAATTTTAGTCAGGGTAGGCAGTGCCTACCTTGCCTACCCTGAAGGCACGTACCTGCTGCAGGGGAACATAGTTTTGTTGAGACCAAAAGGTCTGAATGACAAATAAAGAATCAAATCTAATCTTTTGGAATTCTGAAGTAAGGTAAATGTCTCGCACACTTATCCCGATTTCCATAATTATTTCCAGCGCACAAATTGACAATTTTGGCGGTCGGGTTTTAACGGGCCCGCTACGCTGGAAACAATGGTCAGTGCTTACCTGCAGTTCATCTCGTGTACTCCACTTGGAGTTGCGTAGCAACAGTACGGGTCATGGGTCGTGACCCCCCGCTGTGAAACCTCCCTATATTGCCAGCATTTACTTCGAGAGGGCTTGTATACAAAAACAGGGCCGTAAATGCTGAGGCTCCACAAGGCCCTGGTCAGGCCACATTTGGAGTATTGTGAGCAGTTTTGGGCCCCGTATCCGAGGAAGGATGTGCCGGCTCTGGAGAGGGTCCAGAGGAAGTTTACAAGAACCATCCCAGCAATGAGTGGGTTAACTAACGTACGATGAGCGTTTGTCGGCGCTGGACCTGGACTCGCTGGAGTTTAGAAGAACGAGGGGGGGGACATCATTGAAACTTCACCCAAACAGTGAAAGGCCCGGAAACAGCTTCTTCCTCACAGCCACCAGGCTATTAAACACAACTCATACAAAACTCTACATAATCTATATATTTATTGTGTTCTGCTTTGCAGCAGCACAACAGGATATTGTAGTCATAAATACCAATCAGATCACTAACCTGTCATTTGTGGCGGTTCTGGACTTTGCTGAAAATGATCAGAAAATAAGAATTATTCAGTATTTAAAGTCAAATTGGATGATTTATTTCACACTGACCTTTCTGTCCTGGGCCTCTCCACTGTCAGAGTGAGGCCCAGCACAAATTGGTGGAGCAGCAACTTATATTGCCAGCAGTTACTTCGAGAGGGCTTGTATACAAAAACAGGGCCGTAAATGCCGAGGCTCCACAAGGCCCTGGTCGGGCCACATTTGGAGTATTGCGAGCAGTTTTGTGCCCCATATCTGCGGAAGGATGTGCCGGCTCTGGAGAGGGTCCAGAGGAGGTTTACAAGAACCATCCCAGCAACGAGTGGGTTAACTAACTATGATGAGCGTTTGTCGGCGCTGAGCCTGTACTCGCTGGAGTTTAGAAGAACGAGGGGGGACCTCATTAAAAATTCACCCAACCATGAAAGGCACAGAAACAGCTTCTTCCCCACAGCCACCAATTAAACACAACTCATACAAAACTCTGAACAATAACAGCCTATGGCAGTATATCTGATTAATTGATCTATCAGTATACCATCCACCCGCTGGAGGACTGGCCCGGAGGACCACGACCACCCACCCGCTGGAGGACCGGCCCGGAGGGCCACGACCACCCACCCGCTGGAGGACTGGCCCGGAGGACCACGACCACCCACCCGCTGGAGGACCGGCCCGGAGGACCACGACCACCCACCCGCTGGAGGACTGGCCCGGAGGACCACGACCACCCACACGCTGGAGGACCAGCCCGGAGGACCAAGATGGAGACAGAGCACAAGGAGAGCGCGGACCCTCCTGGGTGGAGACGAGACAGAAGCAGGCGGTGATGACGACAGCGGGGTGGGGGGGCGGGGCATTCGGTGAAGGTGACGCTTGCGCAGCGCGGCCCCCCCGCCTGGACAGACAGCTGTAGTTAAAATGGCCGGAAGTTAAAATTCTTCCTCGACCAGAGGTGCAACCCATACCCGTCCACTGACACCCTCCTCCGCCTAGCGGAGCTGGTCCTTAACCTCAATAACTTCTCTTTTGACACCTACCATTTCCTCCAAACACAAGGCGCAGCTATGGGCACACGCATGGGCCCGAGCCACGCTTGCCTCTTTGTCGGGTACGTCGAACAATCCTTGTTCTCGGCGTACCAGGGCTCCATCCCCGACCTCTACCTCCGTTACTTCGACGACTGCTTTGGTGCCACCTCCTGCACCCACAGACAACTGACTGACTGCATCTATTTCACCACCAACTTCCATCCGGCACTCAAATACACTTGGACCATTTCCGACACTTCCCTACCATTCCTTGACCTCATCATCTCTATTGCAGGTGATACATTCCTGACCGACATCCACTACAAACCAACTGACTCCCACAGCTACCTGGACTACTCTTCCTCCCACCCTGCTTCCTGTACGGACTCCATCCCCTAATCCCAATTCCTCCGTCTACGCCGCATCTGCTCCCAGGATGAGGTGTTCCACACCAGATCACCACAAATGTCCTCATTCTTCAGAGAACATTGATTCCCCTCCCTCACTATAGATGAGGCTCACACCAGGGTCTCCTCCATACCCCACAATACTGCCCTCTCTCCCCATTCCCCCACTCACAACAAGGGCATTGTCCCCCTGGTTCCAACCTTTCACCCCACCAGCCGGCACATACAACACATAGTCCTCAGTCAGTTATGCCACCTCCAACGAGACCCCAACACTCGCCACATCTTCCCATCCCCCCCCTCGCCCCATCAACCTTCCGCAAAGACAGCTCCCTCCGCAACTCCTTTGCCAATTCTACCCTTCCTGCCCGCTCCACCCCTTCCCCGGGCACTTTCCCTTGCAACCGCAAGATAACCATATAACAATTACAGCACGGAAACAGGCCATCTCAGCCCTTCAAGTCCGTGCCGAACAACTTTTTTCCCTTAGTCCCAGCTGCCTGCACTCATACCATAACCCTCCATACCCTCCTCATCCATATGCCTATCCAAATACTTTTAAATGATACTAACGAAACTGCCGTCACCACTTCCACTGGAAGGTCATTCCACACCGCTACCACTCTCTGAGTAAAGAAGTTCCCTCTCATGTTACCCCCTAAACTTATGTCACTTAATTTTAAAGTCATGTCCTCTTGTTTGAATCTTCCCTATTCTCAAAGGGAAAAAGCTTGTCCACATCAACTCTGTCTATCCCTCTCATCATTTTAAAGGCCTCTGTCAAGTCCCCCCTTAACCTTCTACGCTCCAGAGAATAAATACCTAACTTATTCAACCTATCTCTGTAACTTAGCTGTTGAAACCCAGGCAATATTCTAGTAAATCTCCTCTGTACCCTCTCTATTTTGTTGACATCCTTCCTATAATTGGACGACCAAAATGTACACCATACTACAGATTTGGTCTCACCAATGCCTTGTACAATTTTAACATTACATCCCAGCTTCTATACTCAATGCTCTGATTTATAAAGGCTAGCTTACCAAAAGCTTTCGTTACCACCCTATCTATATGAGATTCCACCTTCAAGGAACTATGCACAGTTATTCCCAGATCTCTCTGTTCAACTGTATTCTTCAATTCCCTACCATTTACCATGTACGTCCTATTTTGATTTGTCCTGCCAAGGTGTAGCACCTCACATTTATCAGCATTAAACTTCATCTGCCATCTTTCAGCCCATTTTTCCAACTGGCCTAAATCACTCTGTAGACTTTGGAAATCCTCTTCATTATCCACAACACCCCCTATCTTGGTATCACCTGCATACTTACTAATCCAATTTACCACCCCTTCATCCAGATCATTGATGTACATGACAAACAACAAAGGACCCAACACAAATCTCCGAGGCACCCCACTAGTCACCTGCCTCCAACCCGACAAACAGCCATCCACCATTACCCTCTGGCTACTCCCTTTCAGCCACTGTTGAATCCATCTTGCTATTCCTGCATTTATACCCAACAGTTGAACCTTTTTAACCAACCTTCCATGAGGAACCTTGTCAAAGGCCTTACTGAAGTCCATATAGACAACATCCACTGCTTTACCCTCATCAATTTCCCTAGTAACCTCTTCAAAAAATTCAACATTAGTCAAACATGACCTTCCAGGCATAAATCCATGTTGACTGTTCCTAATTAGACCCTGTTTATCCAGATACTTATATATATTATCTCTAAGTATCTTTTCCATTAATTTGCCCACCACTGAAGTGAAACTAACCGGTCTATAATTGCTAGGTTTTCTCTTAGAACCCTTTTTAAACAATGGAACAACATGCACTGTACGCCAATCCTCGGGGACTATTCCCGTTTCTAATGACATTTGAAATATTTCTGTCATAGCCCCGGCTATTTCTACACTAACTTCCCTCAATGTCCTAGGGAATATCCTGTCAGGACCTGGAGACATACACTTTTATATTTTTCAAAAGTGTCAGTACTTCTTTTACTTTGAAACTCATAGTATCCATAGCTACTCTACTAATTTCCCTTACCTCACATAATTCAATATCCTTCTCCTTGGTGAATACCGAAGAAAAGAAATTGTTCAATATCTCCCCATCTCTTTTGGCTCTGCAGATAGCTGTCCACTCGGTCTCTCCAATGGACCAATTTTATCCCTTGTTATCCTTTTGCTATTAATATAGCTGTAGACATCCTTTGGATTTACCAAAGCAACCTCATATCTTCTTTTAACTTTTCTAATTTCTTTCTTAAGATCTTTATATATAATTTCTTTATATATTCCTTATACTCCTCAAACACCTCATTTACTTCATGCTGCCTACAATTATTGTAGATCTCCCTCTTTTTCCGAACAAGATGTTCAATTTCCCTTGAAAACCAGGGATCTTTTCAATTTTTACTGGTTCCTTTCAACCGAACAGGAACATAAAGATTCTGTACTCTTAAAATTTCCCCTTTAAATGTCCTCCATTTCTCTTCTACATCTTTCCCATAAAACAAAATGTCCCAGTTCACTCCTTTTAAATCATCTTGCATCTCGTTAGCCTTTCTCCAATAAAAAACCTCAACCCTTGGCCCAGTTCTGTCCTTCTCCATAATTATATTGAAACTATTGGTATTGTGATCACTGGACCTGAAGTGCTCCCCAACGCATACCTCCGCCACCTGTCCCATCTCATTTCCTAACAGGAGGTCCAGCACTGCCCCTCCTCAAGTAGGCACCACTATGTATTGCTGCAAAAATCTATCCTGCACACATTTTACAAACTCCAAACTATCCAGCCCATTTGCAGAATGTGTTTCCCAGTCTATGTGTGGAAAATTGAAATCTCCCACAATCACTACCTTGTGCTTACTACTAATATCTGCTATCTCTTAACATATTTGCTCTACCAATTCTCATTCCCGTTTTGGCAGTCTATAATATACCCCTATAACCTTTGCTACACCTTTCCCACTTCTCAGTTCCACCCAAATAGCCTCGCTAGATGAGCCCTTCAATCTATCCTGCCAAAGCACTGCTGTAATATCTTCCCTGACCAGCAATGCATCACCTCTACCTCTTGCCCCTCCAATTCTATCACACCTGAAGCAACAAAATCCTGGAATATTTAGTTTCCAATCACAGCCCTCCTGCAACCATGTTTCACGGATCTCCACAACATCATACTTCCAGGTGTTTATCCAGACTCTAAGCACATCCACCTTTCTTACAATGATCCTAGCATTAAAATATGTACATTTAAGAACCCCCCCCCCCCCCATCTGTTATTCTCTGTTTATTTCCTTTATTTCCATTCTCCTCTTGTGTCCGAGTGCTTCCCTTTTCTGCTTCCTGCTACACTTGTCCCTTTACCTCCCCTCTCGACTCCATTCAGGGACCCAAACAGTCCTTCCAGGTCCGACAGAGGTTCGCCTGCACCTGCTCCAACCTCATCTGCTGCATCCGCTGCTCTGGATGTCAACTGATCTATATCGGTGAGACCAAGCGGAGGCTTGGCGGCCAGAGTGAGCAACACTGCAAGTTGGAGGAACAGCACCTCATATTCCGCTTGGGGAGTCTGCATCCTGGTGGCATCAACATTGGATGTTCTCAATTCTGTTAACCCTTGCTGTCTCCTCCCCTTCCCACTTCTCCCCCAGCCCTCGGTCTCCTCCTCCTCCTTTTTCCTTTCTTCTCCCAGCCCCCCTCCCATCAGTCTGAAGAAGGGTTTCGACCCGAAACGTTACCTGTCTCCTTCGCTCCTTAGATGCTGATGCTGCTGCACCCGCTGAGTTTCTCCAGCCCATTGTGTCCCCTCGTTAAAATGGCCGCCTCTGGCGTCACTCGCTTTGACTTCAATGGGGACTGCCAGTATTAAAGATGGCCGCGTGTGACTTCACTCCTATTGACTTCAATGGGGACTGCCAGTATCAAAGATGGCCGCGCATCACTTCGCTCCTATTGACTTCAATGGGAGACTGCCAGTCAACGGAAGTGAAGCTATAGGCGGCCATCTTTAATACTGGCAGTCTCCCATTGAAGCAAATGGGAGTGACGCTGTAGGCGGCCATAATTAATACAGGCAGTCTCCCATTGAAGCCAATGGGAGTGAAGACATATGCGGTCATTTTTTAATACAGGCACTGACACATTGAACCAATGGGAGTGAAGCCATAGGCGGCCATTTTAACTACGGTTGTCCGGGCGGGCGGGGAGACTCAGGGCCCCGGTGTCCGGGCGGGCGGGGAGACTCAGGGCCCCGGTGTCCGGGCGGGCGGGGAGACTCGGGGCCCCGGTGTCCGGGCGGGCGGGGAGACTCGGGGCCCCATTGTCCGGGCGGGCGGGGAGACTCGGGGCCGGGGATCGAGGACAGCAGATTGACATCCATCCATCCATCCATCCATCCATCCATCGGTGAGTATTTTGTCCGCCGCTCCCCCGTGGACGGCTCTAATCTTGGGGAGAGACTTGGGTTAAATTCCCCCATTGAATGTGATTCTCTCTTGTCTGTCAGCAGCACATTGAATTTATTGTTGTGAGTAAATGTGTCCCAGTGATAGTTTGAAGCAGAAAAGTCATGTTGAGCAACAGCTGCTGCTGCTGCAGCGTTTTGTCATTGGATGTGTTGCTGGAGATTCATGCTGCACATCCATCACACACACACACTTGTATAAAGTTGTAACCAACACTTGATGTGTTCAATGAGCCGAGCAGTCTGCTGGAGTCAAAGCTAATGTCCCAGTTTGTTTTACACTTACTAAATGGCTCAATGTTCAGGGAACTATTTCATAATGAAACTGTTAGTTTGTCATTTCCAGTTTTAGTTACTTTTGCTGATAAAACGTCCTTAATTGCCAGAGTAAAGGCCTTTCTGAGCCTTCTGTAAGGAGTGTTGCACATTGTTTTCACCCTGTGCTCACAGATAAGACTGGTTCTGCTTCTAGTTGATTACTGCGCAAACAACTCATCAGTGGTTATCTGGCCCTGGTCGGAGTGAGTAGAGTAGTGGTTACATTTTGAACTGGGCCTTTTTCACCAAGTTGAGAAGAGCTAGTTGCTCAAGTTGGGTGGTAACATATTCCATTCCCTTGTCGTCCTTGTGCAAAGGGAATATTGATAGCAAAGTGTATTGAAATTTAGCCAGTTGATGATGTAGGGATCATTATTTTGTCTTGTTTCCTGGCAGTTGGTGGTCTGGGATGACGTGAGATATGACGGTGTGATTTTGTGAATCTCCTTGTAAATTGCAATAAGTCTTAGCCTGATTCTGCGGAGCTCTGGGGTGTCCCATCCGAGAGAAGTCAGCATATTATTCACGCTTGATTTGTGATTGTGGTCATTACATACAAAGCGGGATGCTCGGCGTTGTACTTTCTCCAGGGTGATCTTATTGCTGTTGAAAGGATCCCATACGGATCCAAAATACACCAATTTGAGCTGGACCAAAGACTTGTAAGCATTCTCTTTGATGGATGTAGTACATGCGTGAAAATTTATTTTGAGTAGGCCGAGGGACAGTGATCCCAGGAGAAGTTGCAGCAGAATGATAGTAAAAGCAAAGGATACTTTGAGGATTTCGGATTTGCAACACAGAATGCATTTTGTACATGTCAGTTCTCATTTCATTATGAGTTGGGACTATTGGGTATGTGAGAGTGAATATGAAATTTGCACAAATCTATTGACCACTGAAGGATGACGTGTGATTTTCACAAACGTTTTTTTGGGCATGGAATTTGTTTTTCATATTGCAATTCCAGAAGATCTGAATGAAAAAGAGAAACATACTGGAAACACTCAGCAGTTTGATCCACATTTGATTACAGTCCCAGTTCTGATAATGGATCATCCACCATTGCACTGTCCACTGTTTTCTGCATTCACTATTTTAATCCATAAAGTAAATACACATTGTCTTTATTACACTGATAACATATGGTAGTCATTTGTACTTGGCCAGATCACACACAGTGGTAAGATAAACAAATACATTTGATTTAGATGCTAGAGGTTGTTTAAAGGTAGGGAGAGATCACCTGTCAACAGCTGTGATAGTTCAGGACCAGAAGTAGTACCATTTAATGCAGAATTGTATCTTTCAGCTATGATAATAGAGAATGTCTGCAAGATAGCAGGATAACCCCTGCTTGTTGAGTATGAATCAGTTGGAGAGCTGAATGCTGAGAGGAACAGATGTTTGTTCAACAGCTCAGTAGTTCAATATGTAACTGGACAGTGAAATTCTTAAAGCACATATTTCACATGCAGGCATCGCTATTTTCAAAGTCCAAATTTGGTCCGCCTGCGAGCTCGATGGCCTGGTGCAGTTCCTGTGAACCGACCTCCCTCTCCTCACCCATCTTTGTGTCCCATGGGGCGCCTGCAACTACTTTGAAGGGCTGTAGGCATGAACCCAGTTCACCCTCCTGCTGGACCAGTCCAGCTCTCTCCCGGTAACGCCATCCGATGAACTTTTTGGCGGTTTGGGTAGCGTCCTGTAGAGATGATTCTCCTGTGAAGTGGGACTGGTGGTGGTACTGCAGAGGTCACCTGACATCATGGAGATGCTGCAGAGTCCAGGCCTGGGATATAATCCTTCTGTTCTGGAATAAGAACTCCGGGGATGTGCCAGAGGGACCAAGGGGGCCACAGTTTCCAGTGGAGTTGGGATGTTTGCAGTTGGCCCATGCAATGGTGTTTATCAACTTCCAGCTAGTGAGGATCTTGGTGGTGTGGAAGCTTTCTTCCTGGATTGCAGGGTTGTATTTGGAAGAGGGCCATCAGAGTGTGGCGGTAATTCCCCATCCGAGGGTGTTACTTCCCTTTCTCTGTGAGTTGACGCCTCCAATCAGATGAGGCGCGGATGTTGTGGATTGACCTTGTTTGGTCTGGAATAATGATACGGTGGTCAGGGGATTTGAAAGCTTCGAGGATGTGGCACAGATGATGAATTGGGACTTTGGGTAGATCAGCCAAAAGGCATTTGGAATGCAGGGCAGACACGAGGTGCCAGGTGGTCTACTCCTGCGCTTGTTATTTGGTTCTTGAGTTACAGAGGTATACCATAGCTTTTTGTTTTCAATGGGGTGTTTTTCCCATCTCCTCAATATTGCTGGCGTTTGATGCTTCTGTTCCAGGAAATATTCTACATGGAGTTCTTGTAATTTTGTGCACGATTTTTTATGCATGATTTTTAAAATAGCCACACTATATATTTATATTTTCAATGTTTGTCATTTTTGAAGTATGTTAGAGTTGGGCATTCTGAAACCTTGGGGAGATGCTGTATGTAATATGTTTTGTAAGCAGCTGAATATAGAGGTAAGATATTGTAAAACGGGTCATGCGGGTGGAACATAACTTTTAAAATAGTTTTTTTGTTATAGCAGGACATCTGCTGCAGTGAGTTAATATTGCTAATTCATATACAGCTGTAGATGTTTGAAATCTGAAATAAAAACATTAAATTCTGGATATACTCAGCAGATCAGATAGCATCTGTGGACAGTCCCAGTTCTGCCCCTGGGTCTTCCACTGTATCTCTGACCAGATGCTGCCGGATGGACTGAGCGTCCTGTATTTTCATTATTGAATGCATTTTGTGATTGTTTAAACACTGTGTGAAACATGGCAAGCAATCGCACAAGATGCCAAACAATAATATGATAGCAGCCAGATAATATGTTCATCTATCTGGTTGTCAAAGCAGACACCGCCAGAAGACTAAGGAAGTTCAGCGTGCCCCCAGTGACGTAAACTTATCCTGATGCACTATAGACAGTTTCCTAGTGGAATACATTACAACTTGAGTGTGGCAACTACTCTGCTACGTACCATAAGAAATGACAGTTGTTCTTGACCCTGACCCTCAACCAATCTCTCCAACTCTTCCAATCAACTCCACCTATGATACACGCTGCTTTGGAAAAGCAGCCAATGTAATTGAGGACCCCTCATACCCACGCCGTTCCGTCTCCTCCCATCGAAAACCCAAAAGCTGGAAAGCATGTTCGACAAGATTCACTAAAATGGTGTTCAGATGATGTGATCAGGCTATTAAATACACACGTTGTATGCTGAGGAGGTAATCCCCATCTCCCAATCGACCTCATTGTGGCCGTTGCACTTTCTATATCAGCATATTGTCAGATCAGGTCGGGAGGATTTCCCCCCCGCCACGGGTGCCGTATAATCCCGTGCTACCTGCTCCATGGTAGGACAGTCAGTGTCTAAACCGTCTCCCCCACCTGGTTTGCCAGGTGAGAAGGGGGCTGTAGATCCCAGCAGGACCAAGAACAAGACCTGTCAAAGGGCGGATGGGCTAGCGAGCCAACGGTCATCCACACTTCAGTGGAAGTTGCCATCACTGTCGTACATAGCATTGTAAGGAATGATGATAACGCACACTCACCAAAATCCTATACTTCCAGCGGCGGAAGTCTGCAGGAACTGGAGGACACTGATGTGTGACAATAGACAATGGTCAATGGTCATAAATGCACCCAATATGTGCTGTTTGGCAGCTTGTTGACCCTCTGTGTTCCCCTCCTACAGGGTTTTGGAGCTGTTGCTGTGGACGGAGAGACGGGGATGTGAGCGGCCATTGAGGGTGGCCAGGTGAGCCTCCACCCCAGGCTGAGCTTCGAGGCGCTGCGCTTCAATGGAGGACCACATGACGAGGCACAACAAGGAGAAGCGTTATGAGTGTGACGTGTGTGGCAAGGCCTGGCGGCGCCCGAGCGAGCTGGAGATCCACCGGCGGGTGCACACGGGAGGACGTCCCTTCAACTGCTCGGAATGCGGCAAGAGCTTCACCAGCTCCAGCCACCTGCTGGAGCACAACTGCGTGCACTCTGGCGAGAGGCCCTTCAACTGCTCCGACTACGGCAAGAGCTTCAAGATGGCGCAATCCCTGAAGATGCACCGGCGGGTGCACACAGGCGAGAAGCCCTTTGGCTGCTCCATGTGCGGCAAGAGCTTTTCCCTGATGTCGGGGCTGCGGCTGCACCGGTGGGTGCACAGCAGTGAGCGGCCCTTCATGTGCTCTGACTGCGGCAAAGGCTTCATGTTGTCCACGGACCTGAAGCAGCACAGGCGCGTGCACACCGGCGAGTGCCCCTACACCTGCAATGACTGTGGCAAGGGCTTCACCCACTCCAGCTCCCTGTTGAAGCACCAGCGCACACACACAGGCGAGCGTCCCTACACCTGTGCCCAGTGCGGCAAGGGTTTCATCCTGTCTGGCAACCTGTTGACGCACCAACGCACCCACACCGGCGAGCGACCATACACCTGCGCTCTGTACGGCAAGGGATTCGCCCAATCAAGCACCCTGTTGTACCACCAGCGCACCCACACCGGCGAGCGACCCTACACCTGCGCTCTGTGCGGCAAGGGATTCGCCCAATCCAACAGCCTGCTGTACCACCAGCGCACCCACACCAGCGAGCGCCCCTACACCTGTGCCCAGTGCGGCAAGGCCTTTGCTCGCTCTGACAACTTGTTGACGCACCAGCGCACCCACATCGGCGAGCGTCCCTACACTTGTGCTCTGTGCGGCAAGGGATTCGCCCAATCAAGCAGCCTGCTGAACCACCAGCGCACCCACACTGGTGAGCGACCCTACACCTGTGCCCAGTGCGGCAAGGCCTTCAATCGCTCCGGCACCCTGCTGTTGCACCAGCGCACCCACACTGGTGAGCGACCCTACACCTGTGCCCAGTGTGGCAAGGCCTTCACTCACTCTGGCAACTTGCTGACGCACCAGCGCACCCACACAGGCGAGCGTCCCTACACCTGCGCTCTGTGCGGCAAGGGATTCACCCAATCAAGCAGCCTGCTGAACCACCAGCGCACCCACACCGGTGAGCGACCATACACCTGTGCCCAGTGCGGCAAGGCCTTTGCTCGCTCCGGCACCCTGTTGTTGCACCAGCGCACCCACACTGGTGAGCGACCCTACACCTGTGCCCAGTGCGGCAAGGGCTTCATCCGCTCCACCCATCTGCTGTCCCACCAGCAGGTGCACACCGGCGACCATCCCTTCCCCAGTCCAGTGTGTGGAGAGCGCCTTGCCATGGCCTCCCACGCCCTGTCTCACCAGCGCGTGCAGACCAGTGGCCAGCCCTACGACTGCCCGTACTGCGGTGAGGAATTTAACAGCTCGCGGGGGTTGCGGCAGCACCGGCGGACCCACGCCGGCGAGCAGCTGCTCCCACTGTGACTAGAGAGCAAGGGAGCTGCGGGAGCACCAGTGGATACACACCAGAGAGAGACCCTTTGTGTGCGCTGAGGGTGGCAAGGGTTTCACGCGCATGTCCAGCCTGTGGCAGCACCAGCATACCCACAGCAGGGAGCGTCCCTTCCCCTGCCCGTCCTGTGGTAAGGGCTTCAGCCGCCTTGACCACCTGCTGGAGCACAGGCGAGTCTACACCGGCCAGTGCCCCTTCACCTGCCCTCTCAGTGGCAAGGCCTTTGCCCGCTCCTCCAGCCTATTGGCACACCGCCACGTGGATGGGCGCTTTTTAGGTAAACACAAAATACTGGATGGAATGGGTAACGTTTCGGGTCGCTTCTTCAGTCACCCATTCCTTCTCTCCAGCCTGTCCCACTGAGTCACCCCAGCATTTTGTGTTCCTTTTTCAAAACCAGCATCTGCAGTTCCTTGTTTTTAAACCATCTGGTTAACCATCTCTGCACCTTCCCCAAAGCCTCCACATCAGTCCTGTAATGGAGTGACCAGAACTGTATGCAATACTCCAAATGCCACCTGGCCAATGTCCCTTAAAGCTGCACATCTACATTCCTCCCTCCCCATACTCTCCCCTCTCCCTCCATTCTCCCCCCCCCCCCCCCCCACTTGAACACAAATTTCCTCCACTCCACCCTCTTGTGCCCTCCTCCTGCAGGGATGACCATGTATAAATGACAGTAGAATGTATTGATTTTTTAAATTATTTTTATTAGAAGCAAATATATATTATGCTAAAAACATTTCATATGTATCAATCATACATTATTAATATTATCAATGGTGGCTTCATTCTGCTTCTAATTTTTTTTAATAGATAGAATGTAAGAAAGAAAAAAAGGAAAAAATCCCACAAATGTCAAGATAAAGAAGAAAGAATGGAATGATTTACTAATAATACATAATTGGAGATAGGTTCACAGATTTTAAAGTATAACTTTTCATCTAATCCTGACTTCAAGTTTCAGTTAGGTTCCCGTGCTGAGCCAATTACCCCTTCAAATAATCGATGATTGAAGACCATATTCTAACAACAAATAATTGTTTGTCAATTAAGACAACACTGATTCTTTCCAGGTGTAGGGTCTCTGACATTTCCATAATCCACTTTTTAATTGTGGGTGTTATTGGCCCTTTCCAAAATTTTAATATTAATTTCTTCCCAGTTAGTATACTGTAGTCTAGAAAGTTTCATTGGTTTGTTGTGAGTGCTAGACTTTGTTCTGATATTCCAAGAGTTATCAGTTTTGAGTCGGGGTCCAATTTCAGAACTTCATTAACAACTTCAGAAATTATTCTAAAAATATCAATCCAGAAATGTTTGATTTTTTGCAATTTGCAAAAATATGTGTTAAGTTAGCCTCTAGGTGCTGACATTAATCGCAGATAGGCGAGATATGTGGGAAAATTCTCTTTAGTTTTACTTTAGAGTAGTGTAATCTGTGTAAAACTTTAAATTGTATTAAAGCATGTCTGGCATTTAGCAAACATTGATGTATATATTGTTCACTTTTGGCCCAAATATCTTTCATTATAGGTTGGCTTAATTCATTTCCCCATGTATGTCTAAATGATTCCATCAATGGGACCTCGTTATCTAAGAGGGTATTATAAATATACGTTGTTAATGTTTCCGTATTAGGATATTTATTCAAACATTCATCAAGGATTTCTGGTTCCCCAACTCTTAAATCTTGTGTATTTAACATAATCTCTAAGTTGTATATATCTGAAAAAGTTATTTGAGTGTAGTCCATAAATCTGTTGTAACTCCGGAAATGAAAGAAAAATTCCTTTCTTATCAGTTGTCCCATCTTTTTAATTCCATGATTTTTCCATTGTGTGAAACTTTTATCCAGTATGGAAGGTTTAGATAAAGGGAAAACAGAGTGATATATTGTCCAATTTCAAAGCCGTTTTTAATTGTTTCCAGGTTCGTATACCACTATCTATTATAGGGTTTTCCCTATAAGTATTTTGTGTGCAATTTTGTGGGCGCAAACATAATCGGACCAATTTCAAAAGGCAAACAATATTTGGCAAAGCTAAACCTCCATTAGTCTTTGATTTACATGAATGTTTTTTGCTTATTCTATGGTTCTTATAATCCCAAATGAAACTTGTAACAATGGAGTGGACTTTAAAAAATAATAATTTTGGGATTTACATCGGAATTGACTGAAATAGGTACAGCAATTGCGGCAAAAAGATCATTTTTTATAGCATTAATTCTACTAAACATTGAAATGGGAAGTGTTTTCCAATATTGAATAGTCTTACTTAGTTTATTCAGTAAGGTGGGAAATTTGATTTGAATAAAGAAGTATATGTCTTAGTTACATAAATTCCTAAATATTTAAATGTTCCTTAACAATTTTAAAAGGGGATTGTTGTCGTGTATGTAAATTGAGTTCCGTTGTTGGCATGATTTTGCTTTTATTCCAATTAATTCTATTTCCTGAAAACTGACCAAATTGAGTAATTAGATTGTGTGTGTGTATATGTGTGGGTGTTTGTGGCTGTGCGTGTGTTTGTGTGTGCGTTCGCACATGTATGTGGGTGTGTGTGTCTGTGTGTGCGTATGTGTGCACTTTGTGTGCGTGTGTGTGTGGGGGGGGGGGTGTCTGTCTGTGTGTGTATGTGCGGATGTGTGTGCGTGCGTGCGGATGTGTGTGCGTGCGTGTGGATGTGTGTGCGTGCGTGGATGTTTGTGTGTGTGTGGGGGTGAGTGCATGTGTGCGTGCGCGTGTGTGCGTGTGAGGCTATTTGTGTGTGGGTGCGTGCGTGTGTGTCCATGGCTGTTTGTTTGTGTGTGTGTGTATGTGTACGTGTTTGTGTGTGGGTGAGTGCGTGTGTGCGTGTATGTGTGCGTGTGTGAGTGGGTGTGCGTGTGTATGTTAGGGTGTGGGTATGTTAGTGTGTGCGTGCACGTGTGTGCGCGCGCGGGCGTGCGTGCCTGTGTGTGTGCGTGCGCGCTTGTGTGTGTGTACCGAGATGGGGTGCAGGGGCAGGAGGGGAGCGGGTTACAGAGACGGGGAGAGGGGGTGTAGGGGCAGGAGGGGAGGGGGTTACAGAGACGGGGAGAGGGGTGCGGAGGCAGGAGGGGAGGGGTCACAGAGACGGGGAGAGGGGGTGCAGGGGCAGGAGGGGAGGAGATTACAGAGACGGGGAGAGGGCGTGTGGACCCCTGTACTTACGACTGGTGACAGTGAGCTGCGGCCACCACCCAGCGCGGGTGGATCAAGGCGCCGCTGCACATATCGTAGCCGAAGTTGAGGGACACGATCCAGAGTACGGCTTGTTTACTGCAAACGTAACCGCCCGCGCTCTTGTCATCGTCTGTCGGCTCCGCGACTGGGGGTGGGAGATAGAGAGAGAACACGGTCACTGCCAGCCGGGGGGGGGGGCGAGAGGAGAGCTAGAGGGAGGCGAAATCAAGAGGGGAGAGAGGAGGGGGACAGGAGATGGATAGATTAGTGGGGGAGGGAATGAGGGGAGAACAAGGGGCAGAGAGATGAGGGGAAGGAGAAGGGGAGAGGGAGTGAAGGGGCGAGAGAGAGGGGAGATAGTGCGGTAAGATGATGAGCGAAAGAAGGGGAGAGAAGTGGAGAGGGAGAATGTGAGAGAGAAGAGGGGTAGAAAGAGAGCGGCGGTGGGACAGAATTGGGAGAGAGGGGGAGAGGAAGGGGAGGAGGGGGAGAGGAAGGATAGGAGGAGGAGATCTAAATATCCTTTCCATTAATTTGCGCACCACTGACGTCAAACTAACAGGTCTATAATTGCTAGGTTTATTCTTTGAACCCTTTTTAAACAATGCAACAAATGCGCAGTACGCCAATCCTCAGGCACTATTCCCTTTTCTAATGACATTTGAAATATTTCTGTCATAGCCCCTGCTATTTCTACACTAACTGCCCTCAATGTCCTAGGGAATATCCTGTCAGGACCTGGAGACTTATCCACTTTTATATTTTTCAAAAGTGTCAGTATTTCCTCCTCTTTGAATCTCATAATTTCCATAGCTACTCCACTTTTTTCCTTTGCCTCACATAGTTCAATATCCTATACAGAAGAAAATAAATTGTTCAATATCTCCCCCATCTCTTTTGGCTCTGCAGATAGCTGTCCATTCTGACTCTCTAATGGTCCAATTTTATCCCTCGTTATCCTTTTGCTATTAATATAGCTCTAGAAACCCTTTGGATTTACTTTCACCTTTCTTGCCAAAGCAACCTCATATCTTATTTTAACTTTTCTTATTTCTCTCTTAAGATTCTTTTTACATTCTTTATACTCATTTAGCACCTCATTTACTCCATGCGTCCTATAATTATTGTAGATATCTCTCTTTTTTCGAACCAAGTGTCTAATTTCCCTTGAAAACCATGGCTCTTTCCGATTTTTACTATTTCCTTTCAACCGAACAGGGACATAAAGATTCTGTACTCTTACAATTTCCCCTTTAAATGTCCTCAATTTCTCTTCTACATCCTTCCCATAAAACAAAATGTCCCAATTCACTCCTTTTAAATCATTACGCATTCTCTCAAAGTTAGCATTTCTCCAATCAAAAATCTCAACCCTAGATTCAGTTCTGAGTCCCTCCATAATTATATTGAAACTAATGGTATTGTGATCACTGGTCCCGAAGTGCTCACCGACGCATACGTCCGTCACCTGACCTGCCTCATTTCCAAACAGGAGGTCCAGCACTGCCCCTTCTCTGGTCGATACCTCTATGTATTGCTGCAAAAAACTACCCTGCACACATTTAACAAACTCCAAACCATCCAGCCCATTTACAGAATGTGTTTTCCAGTCCAATTTTGGAAAATTGAAATCTCCCACAATCACTACCTTGTGCTTACTACTAATATCTGCTATCTCCTTACATATTAGCTCTTCCAATTCTCGCTCCACATTTGGCGGTCTATAATACACCCCTAAAAGTGTTGGTAGACCACTTCTCAGTTCCACCCAAATAGCCTCCCAAGACGAGCCCTCTAATCTATCCTGCCAAAGCACTGCTGTAATATCTTCTCTGACAAGCAATGCAACACCTCCACCTCTGGTCCCTCCAATTATATCACACCTGAAGCAACGAAATCCTGGAATATTTAGTTTCCAATCACAACCCTCCCGCAACCATGTTTCACTGATTGCCACAACATCATATTTCCAGGTGTCAATCCAGGTTCTAAGTTCATCCACCTTTCCTAGTATTAAAATATACACATTTTAGAAACCACCATCCCTTATTCTCTGTTTATCTTTTTTCCCCTTCTCGCCTACATTTTGGGTCCGAGTGCTTCCCTTCTCTGCCTCTTGCCCCTCACCCTGTCCCCTAGTTCCCTCTACCCGAGTCCCTCCCCCCAGCCTTTCTAGTTTAAAGTCTCCTTTGCAAATCTCCCCGCCAGGATATTGGTTGCCCTCGGTTTCAAGTGCAACCCGTCCTTTTTATACAGATCATGCCTTCCCCAAAAGAGGTCCCAGTGATCAAGAAACTTGAATCCCTGCCCGCTGCACCAGTCCCTCAGCCACGCATTTATCCTCCACCTCATTCCATTTCCACTCTCACTGTCACGTGGCACAGGCAGTAATCCTGAAATTGTTACTCTTTCGGTCCTTCTCCTTAACTTTCCCCCCCAACTCCCTAAATTCTCCTTTCAGGACCTCTTCTCTTTTTCTGCCTATGTAATTGGTACCAATGTGTACCACAACATCAGGCTCCTCTCCCTCCCTTTCAGAATCATTTGAACACGTTCCGACACATCCGAGACCCTGGCACCAGGGAGGCAAACTACCATCCGTCTCTCCCGAGTGCGTCCACAAAATCGCCAATTTGACCCCCTAACTATGGAGTCCCCTATTACAATTGCCCTCCTCTTTTTGCTACCCTACTGAGCATCAGGGCTGTTCTTTGTGCCGGAGGCCCGGCCGCTGTTGCTGCCCCAGGTAGGCTGTCCGCTCCAATCGTACTCAAACATGAGTACCTATTTTCCAGGTGGACAGCCACCGGGGTACTCTCTAGTCCCTGCCTCTGCCCCTTGCCCTTCCTAACAGTGACCCACTTGTCTGCCTCCCGCGGTCTGGGAGTCACCACCTCCCTGTAACCCCTGTCTATGACCTCCTCATTCTCCCTGACCAGACGGAGGTCATCGAGCTGCTGCTCCAGGTTCCTAACACAGTCCTTTAGGAGCCCCATCTCGACACACCTGGCGCAGATGTGGACGTCTGGAGGGCTATCAGCTTCCCTGACCTCCCACATCTGACATCCACAACAGTACACTGCCCTGGCCTTCATACTCCCCCCTCACACAGGATACAATATCAACACAATACAAAGTACACTACAAACTGCTGGAATCTGACGGCCAATTAGCTGCTTACCCTAGTCCACTTCCCACCAATCAGCGGCTTCCTAAAAAAAAAACCACTTCTCCGAATTGAACGTTATGGGTTTCGGAAAACAAGCCCCGCGCTGGATTTTTAACCTTACCGGTCGGGTGTTGCTCCTACCCCTCCTTCTCTACCATCGGCTCCTGTGGGCCTCTGAAACGCTTCATCTTGAAGAAATGAGTTTTCTCCTACTAGGCAAAGTAGACCAATTCTCGAAGACTTGGTCTCCTTTTATTATCTTTTTACAAGCTTATGGTGCAACATGACATAACCTTAGAAATTAAATGGTTTAGAACCGGGTGACGGATGGGCAAAAATACGAAATAGGTAGATCTCTCCTAATCTCTATTTTCTTTACTTTCTCCTTCTATTTCAATCTTTTCAGCTTCTCTTCTATGTCCTTTATTTCTTTTGCTATCTGTTTCTACTCGCTTGTCTGTCTATTTCGACACTTTATTTATTTTTTCTCCCTCTGTTCTTTTATTATTAAATCAAAAATACGAAGTTGTACAAGAATTGAAATATGTATGTATGTATTAGGTATTCAAGTACCACACCATTGTACTTACTTCTAACAAAAATAAACAAAAAAAAGAAAGAAAACTATCCCGCATACATTCCAAGAAATCGTCTTCCTCTGCAACCCTGCAAATTTAATTCACCCAATCTATATGCAGATTGAAGTCACCCATTATAACTGTGTTACCCTTGTTGCACGTACTTCTAATTTCCAGTTTGATGCCATCCCCAACTCCAATACTACTGTTAGGTGGCCTGCACACAACTCCCACTAGCGTTTTTTTGCCCCTTAGAGTTTCGCAGCTCTACCCATATAGATTCCACATCCTCCATGCTAATGTCCTTCCTTTCTATTGCATTAATCTCCTCTCTCACCAGCAACGCTACCCGACCTCCTTTTCCATTCCGTCTATCCCTCCTGAATAATATATATCCCTGGATGTTCAGCTCCCAGCCATGGTCACCCTGGAGCCATGTCTCCGTGATCCCAACAATAGCATAGTCATTAATACCTATCTGCACATTCAACTCATCCACCTTATTAGGAATGCTCCTCGCATTGAGACACAAACCTTCAGGCTTGTTTTACAACACTTTTACCCTTTATGCAATATGTTGACAAGTGGCCCCTTTTGATTTTTTTCCTGGATTGCCTGCCAGCCACTATTAATTTTCACCTTGCTACCACTTGCTTCTATTGTCATTTTATACCCGTCTTTCTCTCTGCTCACACCTTTAAGACACCCATCACCTGTTATTCTCTGTTTATTGTTTTTTTTCTGCTTCCTCCCGTACATGTTGGGTCTGAGTCCTTCCCTTCGCTGCCTCCTGCCTCAGACAGTCTCCTAGTTATCTCTATTTGAGTCCCTCCCCCCAACCTATCTAGTTTAAAGTCCCCGGTGGTTTGCTTTAGATCAAAGCATATTCATGTGTTAGAATGGCCCAGTCAGAGTCCAGACCTAAATCCAATTGAGAATATCTGGCAAGACTTGAAAATTGCTGTTCATAGACGCTCTCCATCCAATCTGACTGAGTTGTTTTGCAAAGAAGAATGGGCAAAATGTTCAGTCTCTAGATGTGCAAAGCTGGTAGAGACATACCCCCAAAAGACTTGCAGCTGTAATTGCAGCGAAAGGTGATTCTACAAAGTATTGACTCAGGGGGGCTGAATAGTTTTGCACGCCACACTTTTCAATGTTTTATTTGTAATAAAATTTGGAAACCATGTATCATTTTCCTTCCACTTCACAATTAGGAACCACTTTGTGTTGGTCTATCACATAAAATCCCAATAAAATACATTTACGTTTGTGGTTGTAACATGACAGAATTGTGGAAACATTCAAGAGGTATGACTACTTTTGCAAGCCACTGTATATTATATGCACACAGCCACACACACACACACACACACGGATATATATAGTTATATATTTATATATGAATTTCTCGTTTATAACATTATTTACGGAGTACTATGTTTACGTATTCTGTTGTGCTGCTGCAAGTAAGGATTTCATTGTTCTAACTGGGACGCGAGACAATGAAACACTCTTGATTCTTGATTTACTCCGCTAATGTGTGGGATAGATCTAGTGTACGGGTCATCAGTAGTCGGCTTGGAATCGGTGGGCCGAATGGCCTGTTTCCACGCTGTATCTTTAAATTAAGCTAAACACACTAAAACAATAGGGAGTCTAAAGAAGGGTCTCTACCCGAAAGGTCACCCAATGTTTTCTATCCAGAGTTGCTGGCCGCTCCATGGAGTTCCCCCACACAATTAAAGCATGGAATAGTCTTCACCCTATCATAGTTACCTAACCAGACGCAATTAAATTTAATTTTTTCCCCCAACAACCATTTTTTGCTTAAATCCAATTCAAGAGACAAGAGAGTTTTATTGTCATGTTTCCCAGATAGCGCAATCGAATTCTTGCTTGCTGCAGCACAACAGAACATGTAAATATAATATAAAAGAGGAGATAAAAGTTCACTGTGTTTACATATCATAGACCATATATATCCACAATAAATAAATAAATAGATAAAATGCAATAGGCTGTTATTGTTCAGCCCTCCACCACCTCCAGTTTAAATTTAATTTAGAATATTTATGGAGGACCAGGAAACCAGAAGCAAGAGTTACTCCAGGGAGTTACTCCAGATCCAGGGTCGGGGAGTGATCCTGCGTTGGTTTTCAGCGGTCGCGGCGAGGCGGCGACCGGACAGAAATGGCGACCAGATCTCCCACAATTCAAGTTGAGGGAGAAAGTGCGCGGCGTCGACCATTTGCTGTGGCAGTGCACATGCACAGAGCGGCCGATGATGTTGTGGCCGTGGTTGTACGCATGTGCGTGGGTGGGGGGGGGGGGGGGGGTTACTGGCCAGGGCAGTGTGTATGTGCAAGGCGGCCTGCCGTTCTGGTGGATGAGGAGCGAGGAGAGAGCGGAGACCCGGCGGAGATGGAGAGTGACAGAGAGAGAGAATGAGATGGGGGGGGGGGGGCGCCCAGGGTTGAACGGCAGGTGTCCTGCCTAGACCGGACGTCCCCTAGATTTCGAGGCCCTGGGCTTCAGCCTATGAAGCCTAGTGGTAAATCCGGCTCTGCGATCCCCCTAAATGTCGGGGCTCTAAACATAAGCTTGTCATGTTTATACGTAAACCCGGCGCTCGAGACGTATCACGTATCACAGAGTGCTGGAGTAACTCAGCGGGTCAGGCAGCATCTGTGGAGAACATGGATAGGTGACGTTTCACAGAGTGCTGGAGTAACTCAGCGGGTCAGGCAGCATCTGTGGAGAACATGGATAGGTGACGTTTCACAGAGTGCTGGAGTAACTCAGCGGGTCAGGCAGCATCTGTGGAGAAAAGGTATAGATTATATTTCTGGTCAAGACCCTTCTTCCGTAACATTCATGATGTGACATGCATAGACATTCCTGAATGTTACACAAACCATCGTGAGCTACCTTGTTACGGTGGTTGCCCTCTCCTATAACGTCTCTGCTGCCTTCGGTGATGCAGGACAGGACACAAGTTTTGGGACACGGTGTGAAGCTGTTGCCGTCTGTCCAAGCCTGGTAAAAAACCTGGATGGAGTGGATGTGGAGGGGATGTTTCCACTAGTGGGAGAGTCTAGGTCTAGTGGCCACAGTCTCAGAATTAAAGGACGTTACTTTAGGAAGCTAATGAGCAGGAATTTCTTAAGTCAGAGGGTGGTGAACTGTGGAATTCATTGCCACAGACAGCTGCGGAGGTCAAGTCAATGGACATTTTTCAGGAGAAGATTGATAGATTCTTGATTGATGCGGGTGTCAGAGGTAATGGGGAGAAGGCAGAAGAATGGATTTGAGAGAAATAGATAGTTAGAGTCATTCAGTGATACAGTGTGGAAACAGGCCCTTCGGCCCAGCATGTCCCATCTACACTAGTTCCACCTGCCCATGTTTGATCCATATCCGTCCGAACCTGTCCTACCCATGTACCTGTCTAACTGTTCTTTACATTTTACATTTAGTCCCTGCCTCAACTACCTCCTCTGGCTGTTTGTTCCAGTTCCCGAACGCGGTGCCGACGGACGAGAAGCCAAAGCAAAGAAGCCGAAGCCAAAGAACCGAATAGAAATTCGGCCAAAACGTGAATGAACGGAAATAGTCCGAAGGCAAAACGCCTACTAACCGAAAGGATGGGACACCTAAATGCAAGGTAACCGAAAGGGCACGACGCCTAAACGCCCACGAACCGAAAAGCTGCGTCGCCTAACAGCAAGCTTGCCGAATGGCGGACTTGGCATTGCCGGGGGGCGGGACTTGTCAGCGATTGGTTCAGAACCCCGCGTCCATCACATCACCGTGAAGGCGTGAACATTGCCCCAAACCTCCGCTCCACCCGACCCGCAGCCCACATTTGGTGGCCGTGGGAGAGTGGGGGCTGTCCCAAGGTACGCACACCTTGGACCACTTTCAACTTGGTGCGTGGGTTCAGATTGACCAGTTACGTATGGCTTGTGTGGGAAAATGAACCCCACGCTACCGTCTCCCCCATCTCTCTCCCCTCTTCTCTCTCTCCTTCGCTCTCTCCCCCTGCTGTTGAGTTGGGGATGGCATCAAACAGGAAATTAGAAATGCGTGTAACCATATAACCATATAACAATTACAGCACGGAAACAGGCCATCTCGGCCCTTCAAGTCCGTGCCAAACAACTTTTTTCCCTTAGTCCCACCTGCCTGCACTCATACCATAACCCTCCATACCCTTCTCATCCATATGCCTATCCAATTTATTTTTAAATGATACCAACGAACCTTCCGCCACCACTTCCACTGGAAGCTCATTCCACACCGCTACCACTCTCTGAGTAAAGAAGTTCCCCCTCATGTTACCCCTAAACCTCTGTCCCTTAATTCTAAAGTCATGTCCTCTTGTTTGAATCTTCCCTATTCTCAAAGGGAAACGCTTGTCCACATCAACTCTGTCTATCCCTCTCATCATTTTAAAGACCTCTATCAAGTCCCCCCTTAACCTTTTGCGCTCCAGAGAATAAAGACCTAACTTATTCAACTCTTTAACTTATCTGTTGAAACCCAGGCATCATTCCAGTAAATCTCCTCTGTACCCTCTTTATTTTATTGACATCCTTCCTATAATTGGGCGACCAAAATTGTACACCATACTACAGATTTGGTCTCACCAATGCCTTGTACAATTTTATCATTACATCCCAGCTTCTATACTCAATGCTCTGATTTATAAAGGCCAGCATACCAAAAGCTTTCTTTACCACCCTATCTATATGAGATTCCACCTTCAAGGAACTATGCACGGTTATTCCCAGATCCCCCTGTTCAACTGTATTCTTCAATTCCCTACCGTTTACAATGTACGTCCAATTTTGATTTGTCCTGCCAAGGTGTAGCACCTCACATTTATCAGCATTAAACTCCATCTGCCATCTTTCAGCCCATTTTTCCAACTGGCCTAAATCATTCTGTAGACTTTGGAAATCCTCTTCATTATCCACAACACCCCCTATCTTGGTATCATCTGCATACTTACTAATCCAATTTACCACCCCTTCATCCAGATCATTGATGTACATGACAAACAACAAAGGACCCAACACAGAGCCCTGAGGCACCCCACTAGTCACCTGCCTCCAACCCAACAAACAGCCATCCACCATTACCCTCTGGCTTCTCCCATTCAGCCACTGTTGAATCCATCTTGCTATTCCTGCATTTATACCAAACAGTTGAACCTTCTTAACCAACCTTCCATGAGGAACCTTGTCAAAGGCCTTACTGAAGTCCATATAGACAACATCCACTGCTTTGCCCTCGTCAATTTCGCTAGTAACCTCTTCAAAAAATTCAAGAAGATTAGTCAAACATGACCTTCCAGGCATAAATCCATGTTGACTGTTCCTAATTAGACCCTCTCTATCCAGATACTTATATATATTATCTCTAAGTATCTTTTCCATTAATTTGCCCACCACTGAAGTCAAACTAACCGGTCTATAATTGCCAGGTTTACTTTTAGAACCCTTTTTAAACAATGTAACAACATGCGCAGTACGCCAATCCTCGGGGACTACAAAAGTAAACAAAAGTAAAACAGTTACAATGGGTGACTTCAATATACATATAGATTGGGTGACTCAAATTGGCAGGCAAGAGGATTTATTGGAATGTGTGCGGGATAGTTTTCTAAACTAACATGCAGAGGAACCAACGAGAGAGCAGGCTATTCTTGACAGGGCATTGAGTAATGAGGAAGGGTTAGTTAGTAGTCTTGTTGTGCGTGGCCCCGTGGGCAAGAGTGACCATAATATGGTTGAGTTCTTCATTAGGATGAAGAGTGACATAATTAATTCAGAAACAAGTGTTCTGAACTTAAACAAAGATAACTTTTAACTTATGAGTCGTGAATAGGCCGAGATAGATTGGCAATTGATTCTCAAAGGGTTGACTGTGGATGTGCAATGGAAGGCATTTAAAGACTGCATGGATGAACTACAACAATTGTTCATCCCAGTTTGGCAAAAGAATAAATCAGGGAAGGTAGTGAATCCGTGGATAACAAGGGAAATCAGGGATAGTATAAAAACAAAATATGAAGCATACAAATTAGCCAGAAAAATTAACCTACCAGAGGTCTGAGAGAACTTCAGGGAGAGTGCAGCAGAGGAATACAAGGACTTAATTAGGAAAGGGACAATATATTGTGAAAGAAAACTGGTAGGGAACGTAAACACTGACTGCAAAAGTTTTTATAGATATGTGAGGAGAAAAAGATTAGTTAAAACAAGTGTAGGTCCCTTGCGGTCAGAAACAGGTGAATTAATCATGGGGAACAAGGACGTGGCAGACCAATTGAATAACTACTTTGGTTCTGTCTTCACTAACGAAGACATAAATAATCTGCCGGAAATAGCGGGGGACCGGGGTTCAAAAAAACGGAGTGAAATCCAGGTTAGCCGGGAAGTGGTGTTGGGTAAATTGAATGGATTAAAGGCCGATAAATCCCCAGGACCAGATAGGCTGCTTAAGGAACTGAAGGAAGTACTTAAGAAAGTAGCGTCATAAATAGTGGCTGCATTAGTGATAATTTTTCAAAACTCTTTAGATTCTGGAGTAGTTCCTGAGGAGTGGAGGGTAGCAAATGTAACCTATTTTTTAAAAAGGAGGGAGAGAGAAAACGGGGAATTACAGACCAGTTAGTCTAACATCGGTTGTGGGGAAACTGCTAGAGTTAGTTATTAAAGATGGGATAGCAGCACATTTGGAAAGTGGTGAAATCATAGGACAACGTCAGCATGGATTTATGAAAGATAAACCATGTCTGACGAACCCTATAGAATTTTTCCAGGATGCAACTAGTAGAGTGGATAAGGGAGAACCAGTGGATGTGTTATATCTAGGCTTTCAGAAGGTTTTCGACAAGTTCCCACATAAGAGATTAGTATACAAACTTAAAGCACACGGTATTGAGGGTTCAGTATTGATGTGGATAGAGAACTGGCTGGCAGACAGTAAGCAAAGGGTAGGAGTAAACGGCTCCTTTACAGAATGGCAGGCAGTGACTAGTGGGGTGCCGCAAGGCTCAATGCTGGGAGACCAGCTATTTACAATCTATATTAATGATTTGAACGAGGGAATTGAATGCAACATCTCCAAGTTTGCGGATTACACCAAGCTGGGGGGTATAGTTAGCTGTGAGGAGGACACTAGGAAGCTGCAATGTGATTTGGATAGGTTGGGTGAGTGGGCAAATGCATGGCAGATGCAGTATATGTGGATAAATGTGAGGTTATCCACTTTGGTGGCAAAAAACGGGAGGATAGACTATTATATGAATCGTGCCGATTTGGAAAAGGAGACATGAAACGAGACCTGGGAGTCATGGTACACCAGTCATTGAAAGTAGGCATGCAGGTGCAGCAGGCAGTGAAGAAAGCGAATGGTATGTTAGCATTCATAGCAAAATGATTCGAATATAGGATCAGGGATGTTCTACTGCAGTTGTACAGGGTTTCGGTGGGACCACACCTGGAGTATTTGAGGAAAAACATTCTTGCCATAGAGAGGGTGCAGAGAAGGCTCACCAGACTGATTCCTTTGATGTCACGACTTTCACACGAGGAAGGACTGGATAGACTCGGCTTGTACTCGCTAGAATTTAGAAGATTGAGGGGGGATCTTATAGAAACTTATAACATTCTTAAGGGGTTGGACAGTCTAGATGCAGGACGTTTGTTCCCGATGTTGGGGAGGTCCAGAACTAGGGGTCAATGTTTAAAGGTAAGGCGGAATTCCTTTGGGACAGAGATGAGGAAAACGTTTTTCACACAGATAGTGGTGAGTCTCTGGAATTCTCTGCCTTCGAAGGCGGTTGGGGCCAGTTCATGGGCTATATTTAAGAGGGAGTTAGATGTGGCCCTTGTGGCTAAGGAGATTAGGGGGTATGGAGAGAAGGCAGGTACAGGATACTGAGTTGGATGATTAGCCATGATCATATGGAATGGCGGTGCAGGCTTGAATAGCCTACTCCTGCACCCATTTTCTATGTTTCAATACCATTCACTTTCCTCACTGCATACTGTACCTGCATGCTTACTTTCATTGACTGATGAACAATGATCCCATTGTACTTCCCCCTTTCCCAACTTGACATCATTTAGATAGTAATCTGTCTTCCTGTTTTTGCGACCAAAGTGGACAACGTCACATTTATCCATCTGCACATGCCAAACATCTGCCCATGTTATTGGTCCATGGTTTTTCAGATCTATTCCAGGCAAGCAGGGAGTGAATGGTTCCCGGGGTCAGCGGGAGTGTGGGGCTGAGCTCACAGTCAGTTAAGCCGCGATCATATTGAGTGGTGAAGCAGAATGGAGGGGGAGGGCATTATATTCTGAAGTGACGTGTTGAACTGTCCAGTCCACCTTCAAACTGGGCACTAGAAGCCCTGAGAGGGTCCCTGGAATTTGGCATTGCCTTGCTGAGTGAAACGGAGTGAAGGAAATCAGACAAACCTCCATGAGTTGGAGAGTGGATCTGATGGAGTTTGGAACAATATCCCCTTTGCTGGAACAATGCCGCCGCTCCCAATTTCCATCCCTCAGTATCTATCGCCACAATTCCCAGTCTTTGGATTTTCTCAATCAATTCCCTGATTAAATCACAACCTGTCTGCCTCAGCAGGGATTTCACTCGGCTGATGTCATCTGTTTGTGAATCATTTCTAAATCTCTATTATTAAACTCGTTTGAAACTTCACTGTCCCGGTGGAGACGGAAAATGGTATAAAATCTCCAGGAATGTTCTGCCCCAGCATTTCATTCCGAAACATTACCGGAATCTCACGGGGACACGTCGCTGGGCAGAGACAATGGGGCACCGTGAAAAACTGGAGCAATATTACAGTGTGCAGAAAATCTTGTACGCGATCATTGCAGCTGTTGGAGTCCCTGGTAAGTGAGCCGAACAATTCAAGATTTATAACTCCATCCGTGTGTTAACTGGTGTTGACCTGATTCTGATCATGCTACAAGTTCCCAAATGATGTTCGTTGTACAAGAATATGTGAAGGATATCAATTCTCTCAGTGAAATATTTGTGAATTAACGCTGTGATTTTTCTTATTTTCAGATAGCTGAAACTAACCCTCTTTTTCTCTCACTGCTGCCGGGAGCCACTAGAATGTGGTTCTTGTCTTCAGTGGGACCTTGCCCAGAGTTGTCCCAGTGCTCGGGACAGGCAGGCAGGCAGGCAGCTCTGCGGGACGGTGTGACTGGGAGAGAGGGGTTCACGTTGTGAAGTTCACTGTGTGTGAGTTATTGATCAGAGTGAACAGCCGCTCCTGTGGACACTGGGTCTCACTGCGGAGTCTGCCTGTCACAGTCGGATTCCATCGCCAGTTGGATCGATCACCTGGACGCGGAACTAACGGTGTGTGTGTGTGTGTTTGTGTGTGTGTGTGTGTGTGTGTGTGTGTGTGTGTGTGTGTGTGTGTGTGTGTGTGTGTGTGTGTGTGTGTGTGTGTGTGTGTGCGTGTTGTTACTGAACTGAACGCACTGTGGAATGAATCCATTAACGGAGCCACTCTGCTGCTGCCGGATTATGTTGTCCCTGCCTTCCCTCTGTAAACCTCCCTCCTCGTCCCCATCAGATGCCGAGATCCCAGAGCCCTGGTTAAACGCGGCCGCTCAAGGTGTAGTCTGTGAAAGCGGCCCCATCAGAGACTGTGAGCAGGAGAAAGGACCATTGCGCCAACTGTAGCGAGTGGCTGCTTCTTCCCTCCGCGTCCTTTACCCCGCCCACGGATCGCCTTATCTCTGCTCCCCTGAAGCAGGCAGGCAGGTCGGGCACAGTCGGAGCCGGCTCTGACATTGTTAAACTTGCAGCAGCCGCGCACCGACTCCAACACTCCTGACCTTGAGCTGAAAGTGGAGCCGGTGTTTAGTCAGCCCCGGAGACCGTGTTGAGTAAATGCCCAGTGTCCGTTCCCTTGTCTTTCCGCAGTGAATTTAGTGGCGATTGTGATCCTGTCCCGGGGAAAGTGCGGCCTTTCCACCTGCACCACTCGCTACCTGGTGGCCATGGCAGCGGCCGATCTACTGGCCATCATCACCGAGGTCATATTGCATCGGCTCCGATATCATTACTTTTATTGGAGTTTTCTGGCCATCACCCCTGTGTGCAGTGTTACGGATGTTCTGAAGTATGCAGCTACAGACTGTTCTGTCTGGTTCACCGTCACTTTCACCTTTGATCGCTTTGTCGCCATTTGTTGCCAGAAGCTGAAAACTAAATATTGCACCGGGAAAACTGCGGCTGCGGTTCTGGCAACAGCCGGCGTTCTGCTCTGTCTGAAAAACGTTGCCCGCTACTTCACACGGGAACCCCAGGCAATCATCGACAATGTCCCGTGGGGCTGTCGCACGGTGGCCAGTTATTTCACTGACCCCGGGTGGGTGGCATTTGACTGGATCGACACGGTTCTAACTCCGTTCCACCCTTTCGCTGTAATCCTGCTGCTCAACGCTCTGACAGTCCGCCACATTTTGGTGGCCAGTCGGGTCCGTAAGGGGCTCAGGGGCGAGAGCAAGGGGGAGAACCGCAGTGACCCGGAGATGGAGATGAGGTGCTGTTCCTCCAACTTGCGGTGTTGCTCACTCTGGCCGTGGAGGAGGCCCAGGACCGAGAGGTCAGATACGGAATGGGAGGGGGGTTTGAAGTGCTGAGCCACCGGGAGGTCGGGTTGGTTATTGTGGACCGAGCGGAGGTGTTCGGCGAAACGATCGCCCAGCCTCCGCTTAGTCTCACCGATGTAGATCAGCTGGCATCTGGAGCAACGGATGCAGTAGATGAGGTTGGAGGAGGTGCAGGTGAACCTCTGTCGGACTTGGAATGACTGCTTGGGTCCCTGAAAGGAGTGGATGGGGGAGGTGAAGGGACAAGTGTAGCATCTCTTGCGGTTGCAAGGGAAAGTGCCCGGGGAAGGAGTGGAGCGGGAGGGAAGGGAAGAATTGACAAGGGAATTGTGGAGGGAGCGGTCTTTGCGGAAGGCAGACAGGGGGGCAGATGGGAAGATGTGGCGAGTGGAGGGGTCACGTTGGAGGTGGCGAAACTGGCGGAGGACTATCTGTTGTATGCGCTGGCTGGTGGGGTGAAAGGTGAGGACCAGGGGGACTCGGCCCTTGTTGTGAAATGGGGAATGGGGAGAGAGGGCAGTGTTGCGGGGCATGGAGGAGACCCTGGTGCGAGCCTCATCTATAGTGGGGGAGGGGAAATCCGGTTCTCTGAAGAAATGAGGTTTTGAGTAACTAACAACCATTGCTAGTACAGATCCTCTGAGGCTCTTGGTGATTTTGACGTATTGTTGTAAATGAGTGAGTACAGACAACCAAAGGTCCGTGGGGTCTGCCATGAGAAGCAGTTTTGGACCTGACACCTCTGGTCTGCTCTGCTAACTACGTCATAAACATAAAATATGATATTATTAGCAGATGTAACCATCCTGTAGTGGCTGGACCAGTTGCGCCATGAGCATAAACACTTTGTAAGTGAGTTTGCCCAGGGATAGAGATGTAACTGGGCCCTACTGGCGAAGCAGTTTAAGAACAATGCTAACATTCCATATCTCCGAGTACCTGGGCCTGGGAGGATGTTGTTAAAGATATCCTTATAAATTTGGATATCAGAGAATGACCTGACAGTGTGGGTCCTGATCGTTGCAGCAACTTTGATGCGAAAGCACTTTGGCACAGTTAATGGTACGATAACTTAATTGATTGTCAAAGACCCATCTGAAATGAACTCCGACACGTTAGTTATCCGTGCTGTATTATATGGAACATTGACATTAAATCCACATTTCACATCTGCTGATGAGGAAACAATGTGTTGCTTTCTTGGTGCTATCCCTGCATTCTGCAGTGAGCACGTACATGGATCGGTCTGGCAATCCATGCCGCCAAATGGTCTTCTCAGAGATTCAAAATCTATAAATTGATTTTATCATGCAGAGGATGAGGCTGTACTTGTAGTTTGATAGCTTTAGCTCCCTCATGCAGGTACTTAAAGCATACGGCATTGGGGGTTCAGTATTGATGTGGATAGAGAACTGGCTGGCAAACAGGAAGCAAAGAGTAGGAGTAAACGGGTCGTTTTCACAATGGCAGGCAGTGACTAGCGGGGTACCGCAAGGCTCAGTGCTGGGACCCCAGCTATTTACAATATACATAAATGATCTGGATGAGGGAATTGAAGGCAATATCTCCAGGTTTGCGGATGACACTAAGCTGGGGGGCAGTGTTAGCTGTGAGGAGGATGCTAGGAGACTGCAAGGTGGCTTGGATAGGCTGGGTGAGTGGGCAAATGTTTGGCAGATGCAGTATAATGTGGATAAATGTGAGGTTATCCACTTTAGTGGGAAAAATAGGAAAACAGACTATTATCTAAATGGAGGCCGATTAAGAAAAGGGGAGATGCAGCGCGACCTGGGTGTCATGGTACACCAGTCATTGAAAGTAGGCATGCAGGTGCAGCAGGCAGTGAAGAAAGTGAATGGTATGTTAGCTTTCATAGCAAAAGGATTTGAGTATAGGAGCAGGGAGATTCTACTTCAGTTGTATAGGGTCTTGGTGAGGCCACACCTGGAGTATTGCGTACAGTTCTGGTCTCCAAATCTGAGGAACGACATTATTGCCATAGAGGGAGTGCAGAGAAGGTTCACCAGACTGATTCCTGGGATGTCAGGACTGTCTTATGAACAAAGACTGCATAGACTCGGTTTATACTCTTTAGAATTTAGGAGATTGAGAGGGGATCTTATAGAAACTTACAAAATTCTTAAGGGGTTGGACAGGCTAGATGCAGGAAGATTGTTCCCGATGTTGGGGAGGTCCAGGACAAGGGGTCACAGCTTAAGGATAAGGGGGAAATCCTTTAGGACCGAGATGAGAAGTAATTTTTTCACACAGAGAGTGGTGGGTCTCTGGAACTCTCTGCCACAGAGGGTAGTTGAGGCCAGTTCATGGGCTATATTTAAGAGGGAGTTAGATGTGGCCCTTGTGGCTAAGGGGATCAGAGGGTATGGAGAGAAGGCAGGTACGGAATACTGAGTTGGATGATCAGCCATGATCATATTGAATGGCGGTGCAGGCTCGAAGGGCCGAATGGCCTACTCCTGCACCTATTTTTCTATGTTTCTATGTATTGACGAGCATGCGGGCTGGTGGCTTCTTCACGGAATCACTCACGTGACTCCGAAATGAAATGTAGATGTGCAGCTTTAAATGAAATTGCCAGGTAGCATTTGGAGTATTGCACACAGTTCTGGTCACTCCATTAAAGGACTGATGTGGAGAATTTGGAAGGTGCAGAGATGGTTAACCAGAATGGTTTAAAAACAAGGAACTGCAAATGCTGGATTACAGAAAAGGACACAAAATGCTGGAGTAACTCAGCATGGGTCAGGCAGCATCCATGGAGAGAAGCAATGGGTGACGTTTCGGGTCAAGACTGAAGAACGGTATGCCAGCAGGTTGGAGACGCGGGCAAACGCCTTGCCACAGAGCGGGCAGGTGAAGGGGCACTGGCCGGTGTGGACTCGCCAGTGCTCTAGCAGGTGGTCAAGGTGGGTGAAGCCCTTACCACAGAATGGGCCGGGGAAGGGATGCTCACCGCTGTGGGTGCAGCGGTGCTGCCACAGGCTGGACATGCGGGTGAAACCCATGCCACACTCAGCGCACACAAAGTGCCTCTTTGGTGTGTATGCACTGGTGCTCCTGCAGCCCCTGTGTGCTCTTGAAACCTTGCCGTAGTGGGAGCAGCCGCTCACCGGCGTTGGCTAGCAATCCCCCCCCCTCCCCATCCTCTCCCCCTTCCCCACACCCCCACACCCCTCGGCCCTCACCCTCCCCCACTTCTCACTTCCCCCCCTTCGAACACTTGTTAGTAATGTCCTGTTTGCCAGCTTGTTGACCCTCTGTGTTGAACCCAGCTTAAGAATTAGTTTGTAGATTTGTTTTGAAATGATGTTAGTAAAATTGTTGATGGTTATTTAAAAAATAATAATTTCGTTACTAGTGTTCTTTTAGGATATAAAATCTACAATCCTTACCTGGCTGTTAACTTCTGAAACATCCTTAACTAAGGATGTTTCAAAAATACTTATTGAGTAAGTACGTACGTTTATTGGGCAAGTATTCACATACAAGGAATTTGCCTTGGTGCTCCGCCCACAAGTAACAACATGGCATACAGCGACAGTTACGAATGACTCAGAAAACACTAAACATTAATAATAATAATAAGACATTAATGATAAAACACGGGGGTTACACGAAAATCTGGAGAAACTCAGCGGGTGCAGCAGCATCTAAGGAGCGAAGGAGATAGGCGACGTTTCGGGTCGAGACCCTTCTTCAGACTGGTCAGGGATCAGGGAAACGAGAGATATAAACAGTGATGTGGAGAGATAAGGAACAATGAGTGAAAGATATGCAAAAAAGTATTGGTGATAAAGGAAGCAGGCCATTGTAAGATGTTTGTGGTGTGACAATGAGAAGCTAATGCGACTGGGGGGGGGGGGGGAGATGGAGAAGGAATGATAAAACACCATTGATCAAGCATGTGAACCAACAAAATGCCAAATCAAAGGGAGGCTACAGTTTTTTGGCTGTTGAGAGGAGCAACTACTCGTGGATGAAAACTGCTTTTATGTCTGGCTGTGGCAGCTTCGACAATCCGGAGTCGCCTTCCAGAGGGAAGTGATTCAAAGGGTGAGAGGGGTCAGAGATGATCTTCCCCACTCGCTCTGGTGAAAGTACCCTCTCAACTATGG
Source organism: Raja brachyura (assembly GCA_963514005.1). The sequence continues at coordinate 63,238 of CAUPSL010001066.1, forward strand.
GCAAAGTAGCTATCCAGTATGTAGCGTAGTCTAGCCGGATCGATTGGGATCATGTTTTGTCTTTCTGCTGACTGCTTAGCACACAACTAAGGCACCTCGGTACACGTGACAATAAACGTGTGGTGGGAGGTGGAAAGGATTATATGGGATGATTCACATGGATTGTCGTAACAACACTCCAGTTCTTTTTGCAAAGCTTCAGTTGCTATTGTAGCTTGTTATTTTAGTGCACTTTTATAGGTGCCCTTCCCTAATTCACCATTTAAAAGTGCCCTCCCCTAAATCAACATTTACAGAAGCCCTCTCCTAATTCGCAATTCAAAAGTGCCCTCCCCTAAAAGCCCCTCTCATATACATGCCCTCCCCTGAATCCACATGTACAGGTGCCCTCCCCAAATGCCCCCCACTTTTAGCACCCAGTAGATAGAAACATAGAAACATAGAAAATAGGTGCAGGAGTAGGCCCTCGCCATTCAATATGATCATGGCTGATCATCCAACTCGGTATCCCTTACCTGCCTTCTCTCCCTACCCCCTGATCCCTTTAGCCACAAGGGCCACATCTAACTCCCTCTTAAACATGGCCAATGAACTTATAGACCAGTTAGCGTGACATCAGTGATGGGGAAGATGCTGGACTCAATTATAAAAGATGTAATAGCCACATAATCTAGCCGGCTACCTAGCTATCCAGTCCGTAGACCAGTCTAGCTAGCTACCTAGCTATCCAGTCCGTAGACCAGTCTAGACAGCTACCTAGCTATCCAGTCCGTAGACCAGTCTAGCCAGCTACCTAGCTATCCAGTCCATAGACCAGTCTAGCCAGCTACTTAGCTATCTAGTCCGTAGACCAGTCTAGCCAGCTACCTAGCTATCCAGTCCATAGACCAGTCTAGCCAGCTACCTAGCTATCTAGTCCGTAGACCAGTCTAGCCAGCTACCTAGCTATCCAGTCCGTAGACCAGCCTAGCCAGCTACCTAGCTATCCAGTCCGTAGACCAGCCTAGACAGCTACCCAGTTAAAGAAGGCTTTGAATAAGGGTCTCGACTTGCCTATTTCCTTCACTCCATAGATTTGATTTGATTTGTTTTGATTCAATTTATTGTCATTGTCTTCAATGAAGATAACTAAATGCAATTTCCCTTACAGTCATACAAACACAAAAACACAGAACACAGTAGTCCACGACACAAACATCCCCACAGCGGCACCAAAGTTCCCTACTGTGAGGGAAGGAACCAAAGTCCAGTCAACCTCCTTGCTGATGTTCCCCAATGTTCAGCATTTTTCTCCATGCCCCTGCATAAAGACAGCCAGTCCCTGTTTGCATTTACCTGCAAAGATCAACAATACACATATCAGTCTGAAGAGGGGTTTCGACCCGAAACGTTGCCTATTTCCTTCGCTCCATAGATGCTGCCTCACCCGCTGAGTTTCTCCTGCATTTTTGTCCGAGTCTGAAGAAGGGTTTTGAGCCGAAGGATTGCCTAATTCCTTCTCTCCATAGATGCTGCCTCACCCGCTGAGTTTCCCCAGCATTTTTGTCCGAGTCTGAAGAAGGGTTTTGACCCGACGAATTGCCTATTTCCTTCGCTCCATAGATGCTGCCTCACCCGATAGCTAGCTAGACTGAGCTTCATACTGGATAGCCAGATAGCTAGCTGGATGGTCACATATACTGGGTGCCTAAAAATGGGGAGGGAATTTAGGGAGGGCACCTGGTACATGTGGATTCAGCGGAGGGCATGTTTATGAGAGGAGCCTCTAGGGGAGGGCAGCTTTAAATGGTGAATTAGGGGAGGGCACCAGTAGATGGGGAATTAGGGGAGAGCACCATTAAATAGTGAATTAGGGGAGGGCACCAGTAAATGGGGAACATATGTGAATCTGTAATAGGTGCATACTGGAGAGCTAGATAGATAGCTAGACTGAGCTACATACTGGAGAGCTAGATAGCTGGCTAGATGGCTTCATACTAGTTAGCTTGATAGCTGCTAGAGGGCTACTGGATATCTAGGTAGCTAGATAGATGGCGATGTACTGGATAGCTGGATAGGCTGAGATAGATAGCTCGATAGATAGCTAGACTGAGCTACATTCTGGATAGCTAGGTAGCTCGCTAAAAAGCTACATACCTGGATAACTTGGTAGCTACCTGGAGTGAGCTAAATACTGGATAGCTAGATAGCTAGCTGGATGACTACATATACTGGGTGCCTAAACATGGCGGGATGTGGATTCAGGGAAGGGCACGTATATGAGAGGGGTCTTTAGGGGGGAGGGCTCCATTAAATGATGAACTAGGGGAGGGCTTCTGTAAATGTTAATTTAGGAGAGGGCACCTTTAAATGGTAAACTAGGGGAGGGCAGCATTAAATCATGAATTAGGGGAGGGCACCTGTAAAAAGAATGCTACAATAACGAGCTACAACAGCAACTGAAGCTTTATAACTGAAACTGAAGAACTGGAGTGTTGTTACAACAATCCATATAATTCATCCCATATAATTCTTTCCACCTCACACCACATACATATAGTCACACTGCATATAGTCTATAGCACCTGCCCACATGAAATGGAAAAGTGGCAATGCTTGTGGATTCTGCAAAAATAACTTCAAAACAAATGGAACATAAACCCATATTCACATGTTACATATGTGAATACGTAATAGGTGCATACTGGATAGCTAGATAGATAGCTAGACTGAGCTACATACTGGAGACCTAGATAGCTGGCTATGTACTGGATAGCTAGACAGCTAGCTAGATGGTTTCATACTAGTTAGGTCGATAGCTGCTAGATGGCTACATACTGGATATCTAGGTAGCTAGATAGTTAGTGATGTACTGGATAACTGGATAGGTAGCTAGGCTGAGATAGATAGCTCGATAGTTTTTCACACAGAGAGTGGTGAATCTGTGGAATTCTCTGCCACAGAAGGTAGTTGAGGCCAGTTAATTTGGCTATATTTAAGAGAGAGTTAGATGTGGCCCTTGTGGCTAAAGGCATCAAGGGGTATGGAGAGAAGGCAGGTACAGGGTACTGAGTTGGATGATCAGCCGTGACCATATTGAATGGCGGTGCAGGCTCGAAGGGCCGAATGGCTTTCTCCTGCACCTATTTTCTATGTTTCTATGATAGCTAGCTAGACTGAGCTACATTCTGGATAGCTAGGTAGTTCGGATAGCTGGTAGCTAGAAAGCTACATACCTGGATAACTTGGTACCTACCTGGAGAGAGCTACATACTGGATAGCTAGATAGCTAGCTGGATGGCTACATATACCGGGTGCCTAAAACTGGGGGGGATTTTAGGGGAGGGCATGTGGATTCAGTGGAGGGCACGTATGTGAGTGGGGTGTTTTGGGCAGGGCACCTTTAAATGTTGAATTAGGGGTGGGCACCTTTAAATAGTGAATTAGGGGAGAGCACCTTTAAATAGTGAACTAGGGGAGGGCGCCTGTAAATGTTGATTTAGGGGAGGGCACCAGTAAAAGAACTACAATAACGAGCTACAACAACAACTGAAGCTTTACAACGAGACTTGGAGAGTTGTTACGACAATCCATATAAATCATCCCATATAATTCTTTCCACCTCACACCACACGTTTATTGTCACGAGGTGCTCTAGTTGCTTTAGTCTGGGCAGTGGGCAGGTGCTCTAGACCTGCACGGGAAGGTAGACACTCCCGCCCCCACGAGTCTCGGGCAGATGGGGCTCGTCAGCCTGGGAAGGCTGTCCATCTAGGAGAGGGAAAACTCTGGTTTAAAGCCTCCACTGCCTTGTGGCCATATCCAATCATGGAAAAGGCTCCAGGAGTAAACCTCAAAAAAATCCAGTCGGAGCCCCGAAGGCAGTTCATCGTTGTCTACAACCTCGTTCTGCGACGGCGCTGGTGCCAAACTGGAACGGCCCTGCTGTTCCTTTGGATCGATCAGCGACGTGGAGAGGGGAGACGTGCTGCATGGGCAATAGCCTGTCCTCCATATCACATCGCCCAGGCTTCCATCCAACCACACATCACCTGCAAACTAGGATGCATCACTCATGGTCAGTCAAGACCAAGTGGGGTCTACTACTACTAACCAGTCAGCAGAAAGACAAAACATGATCCCAATCGAGCCTGCTAGACAAAGCTACATATTTGGTAGCTAGATACTCAGTTACATACTGGATAGCTAGCTAGCTAGCTAGACTCAGCTACATACTGGGTAGCTAGATAGCTAGCTAGACTCAGCTACATACAGGATAGCTAGCTAGCTAGCTAGACTCAGCTACATACTGGATAGCTAGATACCTAGGTAGAGTCAGCTACATACTGGGTAGCTAGATAGCTGACTAGACTCAGCTACATACTGGATAGCTAGATAGCTAGCTAGACTCAGCTACATACTGGATAGCAAGCTAGACTCGGCTACATACTGGGTAGCTAGATAGCTGGCTAGACTCAGCTACATACAGGATATCTAGATAGCTGGCTAGGCTCAGCTACATACAGGATAGCTAGATAGCTAGCTAGACAGAGCTACATGCCGGATAGCTAGATAGCAAGCTAGACTCAGCTACATACTGGGTAGCTTGATAGCTGGATAGACTCAGCTACATACTGGATAGCTAGATAGCTAGCTAGACTGAGCTACATGCCGGATAGCTAGATAGCTAGCGAGACTGAGCTACATGCCGGATAGCTAGATAGCTAGCTAGACTCAGCTACATACTGGACAGCTGCACAGCTAGCTAGACTGAGCTACATACTGGACAGCTGCACAGCTAGCTAGACTGAGCTACATTCTGGATAGCTAGGTAGTTCGGATAGCTGGTAGCTAGAAAGCTACATACCTGGATAACTTGGTACCTACCTGGAGAGAGCTACATACTGGATAGCTAGATAGGTAGCTGGATGGCTACATATACCGGGTGCCTAAAACTGGGGGGGATTTTAGGGGAGGGCATGTGGATTCAGTGGAGGGCACGTATGTGAGTGGGGTGTTTTGGGCAGGGCACCTTTAAATGTTGAATTAGGGGTGGGCACCTTTAAATAGTGAATTAGGGGAGAGCACCTTTAAATAGTGAACTAGGGGAGGGCGCCTGTAAATGTTGAATTAGGGGAGGTCACCAGTAAAAGAACTACAATAACGAGCTACAACAACAACTGAAGCTTTACTACGAGACTTGGAGAGTTGTTACGACAATCCATATAAATCATCCCATATAATTATTTCCACCTCACACCACACGTTTATTGTCACGAGGTGCTCTAGTTGCTTTAGTCTGGGCAGTGGGCAGGTGCTCTAGACCTGCACGGGAAGGTAGACACTCCCGCCCCCACGAGTCTCGGGCAGATGGGGCTCGTCAGCCTGGGAAGGCTGTCCATCTAGGAGAGGGAAAACTCTGGTTTAAAGCCTCCACTGCCTTGTGGCCATATCCAATCATGGAAAAGGCTCCAGGAGTAAACCTCAAAAAAATCCAGCCGGAGCCCCGAAGGCAGTTCATCGTTGTCTACAACCTCGTTCTGCGACGGCGCTGGTGCCAAACTGGAACGGCCCTGCTGTTCCTTTGGATCTATCAGCGACGTGGAGAGGGGAGACGTGCTGCATGGGCAATAGCCTGTCCTCCATATCACATCGCCCAGGCTTCCATCCAACCACACATCACCTGCAAACTAGGATGCATCACTCATGGTCAGTCATGACCAAGTGGGGTCTACTACTACTAACCAGTCAGCAGAAAGACAAAACATGATCCCAATCGAGCCTGCTAGACAAAGCTACATATTTGGTAGCTAGATAGACTCAGTTACATACTGGATAGCTAGATAGCTAGCTAGACTCAGCTACATACTGGGTAGCTAGATAGCTGCCTAGACTCAGCTGCATACAGGATAGCTAGATAGCTAGCTGGACTCAGCTACATACAGGACAGCTAGATAGCTGGCCAGACCCAGCTACATACTGGATAGCTAGATAGCTAGCTAGACTCAGTTACATACGGGATAGCTAGATAGCTAGCTAGACTCAGCTACATACTGGGTAGCTAGATAGCTGGCTAGACTCAGCTACATGCAAGATAGCTAGATAGCTAGCTGGACTCAGCTACATACAGGACAGCTAGATAGCCAGCTAGACTCGGCTACATACTGGGTAGCTAGATAGCTAGCTAGACTCAGCTACATACAGGATAGCTAGAAAGACTCAGCTACATACTGGGTAGGTAGATTGCTGGCTAGACCCAGCTACATACTGGATAGCTAGATAGCTAGCTAGACTCAGCTCATACAGGATAGCTAGAGAGCTGGCTAGACTCAGCTACATACTGGGTAGCTAGATAGCTAGATAGACTCAGCTACATACTGGGTAGCTAGATAGCTGGCTAGACTCAGCTACGGACTGGATAGCTGGCTAGACTCGGCTACATACTGGATAGCTAGATAGCTAGCTAGACTCAGCTACATACTGGGTAGCTAGATAGCTGGCTAGACTCAGCTACATGCTGGATAGCTGGCTAGACTCAGCTACATACTGGATAGCTAGATAGCTAGCTAGACTCAGCTACATACTGGATAGCTAGATAGCTAGCTAGACTCAGCTACATACAGGATAGCTAGATAGATGGCTAGACTCAGCTACATACAGGATAGCTAGATAGCTAGCTAGACTCAGCTACATACTGGGTAGCTAGATAGCCAGCTAGACTCAGCTACATACAGGATAGCTAGATAGCTGGCTAGACTCAGATACATACTGGAAAGCCAGATAGCTAGCTAGACTCAGCTACATACTGGGTAGCTAGATAGCTGGCTAGACTCAGCTACATACTGGATAGCTAGATAGCTGGCTAGACTCAGCTACATACTGGGTAGCTAGATAGCTAGCTAGACTCAGCTACATACAGTATAGCTAGAAAAAATCAGCTACATACTGGATAGCTAGATAGCTGGCTAGACCCAGCTACATACTGGATAGCTAGATAGCGAGCTAGACTCAGCTCATACAGGATAGCTAGATAGCTGGCTAGACTCAGTTACATATTGGGTAGCTAGATAGCTAGATAGACTCAGCTACATACTGGGTAACTAGATAGCTGGCTAGACTCAGCTACGTACTGGATAGCTGGCTAGACTCGGCTACATACTGGATAGCTAGATACCTAGCTAGACTCAGCTACATACTGGGTAGCTAGATAGCTGGCTAGACTCAGCTACATACTGGCTAGCTGGCTAGACTCAGCTACATACTGGATAGCTAGATAGCTAGCTAGACTCAGCTACATACTGGATAGCTAGATAGCTAGCTAGACTCAGCTACATACTGGATAGCTAGATAGCTGGCTAGACTCAGCTACATACTGGATAGCTAGATAGCTGGCTAGACTCAGCTACATACAGGATAGCTAGAAAGAAGGCTAGACTCAGCTACATTCTGGGTAGCTAGATAGAAGGCTAGACTCAGTTACATACAGCATAGCTAGATAGCTAGCTAACTCAGCTACATACTGGGTAGCTAGATAGCTAGCTAGACTCAGCTACATACTGGGTAGCTAGATAGCTAGCTAGACTCAGCTACATACAGGATAGCTAGATAGCTGGCTAGACTCAGCTACATACAGCATAGCTAGATAGCTTGCTAGACTGAGCTACATACCGGCTAGCTAGACTCAGCTACATACTGGGTAGCTAGATAGCTGGCTAGACTCAGCTACATACTGGATAGCTAAATAGATGGCTAGACTCAGCTACATACTGGGTAGCTAGATAGCTAGATAGACTCAGCTACATACTGGATAGCTAGATAGCTAGCTAGACTCAGCTACATACTGGGTAGCTAGATAGCTGGCTAGACTCAGCTACATACTGGATAGCTGGCTAGACTCAGCTACATACTGGATAGCTAGATAGCTAGCTGGACTCAGCTACATACTGGGTAGCTAGATAGCTAGCTAGACTTAGCTACATACAGGCTAGCTGGATAGCTGGCTAGACTCAGCTACATACTGGATAGCTAGCTAGACTCGGCTACATACTGGGTAGCTAGATAGCTGGCTAGACTCAGCTACATACTGGATAGCTAGATACCTAGCTAGACTCAGCTACATACTGGGTAGCTAGATAGCTGGCTAGACTCAGCTACATACAGGATAGCTAGATAGCTGGCTAGACTCAGCTACATACTGGAATGCTAGATAGCTGGCTAGACCCAGCTACATACTGGGTAGCTAGATAGCTAGCTAGACTCAGCTACATACAGGATAGCTAGATAGATGGCTAGACTCGGCTACATACTGTGTAGCTTGGTAGCTAGCTGGACTCTGCTACATACTGGGTAGCTAGATAGCTCGCTAGACAGCTACATACTGGGTAGGTAGATAGCTGGCTAGACTCAGCTACATACTGCGTAGCTAGATAGCTGGCTAGACTCAGCTACATACTGGGTAGCTAGCTAGACTCAGCTACATACTGGATAGCTAGCTAGACTCGGCTACATACTGGGTAACTAGATAGCTGGCTAGACTCAGCTACATACAGGATAGCTAGATAGCTGGCTAGACTCAGCTACATACTGGATAGCTAAATAGATGGCTAGACTCAGCTACATACTGGGTAGCTAGATAGCTAGATAGACTCAGCTACATACTGGATAGCTAGATAGCTAGCTAGACTCAGCTACATACTGGGTAGCTAGATAGCTGGCTAGACTCAGCTACATACTGGATAGCTAGATAGCTGGCTAGACTCAGCTACATACTGGATAGCTAGCTAGAGTCGGCTACATACTGGGTAGCTAGATAGCTGGCTAGACTCAGCTACATACTGGATAGCTAGATACCTAGCTAGACTCAGCTACATACTGGGTAGCTGGATAGCTGGCTAGACTCAGCTACATACAGGATAGCTGGATAGCTGGCTAGACTCAGCTACATACTGGAATGCTAGATAGCTGGCTAGACCCAGCTACATACTGGGTAGCTAGATAGCTAGCTAGACTCAGCTACATACAGGATAGCTAGATAGATTCAGATACATACTGGGTAGCTAGATAGCTGGCTAGATTCAGCTACATACTGGAGAACTAGATAGCTAGCTAGACTCAGCTACATGCAGGATAGCTAGATAGATGGCTAGACTCAGCTACATACTGGGTAGCTGGAAAGATGGCTAGACTCAGCTACATACAGGATAGCTAGATAGCTGGCTAGACTCAGCTACATACTGGATAGATAGATACCTAGCTAGACACAGCAACATACTGGATAGCTAGATAGCTGGCTAGACTCAGCTACATACAGGATAGCTGGATAGCTGGCTAGACACAGCTACAAACTGGATAGCTAGATAGCTGGCTAGACTCAGCTACATACTGGGTGGCTAGATAGCTGGCTAGAATCAGCTACATACTGGACAGCTAGATAGCTAGCTAGACTCAGCTACATACTGGGTAGCTAGATAGCTGGCTAGACTCAGCTACATACTGGATAGCTGGCTAGACTGAGCTACATACTGGATAGCTAGATAGCTAGCTAGACTCAGCTACATACTGGGTCGCTAGATAGCTAGCTCGACTTAGCTACATACAGGATAGCTAGATAGCTGGCTAGACCCAGCTACATACTGGGTAGCTAGATAGCTAGCTAGACTCAGCTACATACAGGATAGCTAGATAGATGGCTAGACTCGGCTACATACTGTGTAGCTTGGTAGCTAGCTGGACTCAGCTACATACTGGGTAGCTAGATAGCTCGCTAGACAGCTACATACTGGGTAGCTAGATAGCTGGCTAGACTCAGCTACATACTGCGTAGCTAGATAGCTGGCTAGACTCAGCTACATACTGGGTAGCTAGCTAGACTCAGCTACATACTGGATAGCTAGCTAGACTCGGCTACATACTGGGTAGCTAGATAGCTGGCTAGACTCAGCTACATACAGGATAGCTAGATAGCTGGCTAGACTCAGCTACATACTGGATAGCTAAATAGATGGCTAGACTCAGCTACATACTGGGTAGCTAGATAGCTAGATAGACTCAGCTACATACTGGATAGCTAGATAGCTAGCTAGACTCAGCTACATACTGGGTAGCTAGATAGCTGGCTAGACTCAGCTACATACTGGATAGCTGGCTAGACTCAGCTACATACTGGATAGCTCGATAGCTAGCTGGACTCAGCTACATACTGGGTAGCTAGATAGCTAGCTAGACTTAGCTACATACAGGATAGCTAGATAGCTTGCTAGACTCAGCTACATACTGGATAGCTAGCTAGAGTCGGCTACATACTGGGTAGCTAGATAGCTGGCTAGACTCAGCTACATACTGGATAGCTAGATACCTAGCTAGACTCAGCTACATACTGGGTAGCTGGATAGCTGGCTAGACTCAGCTACATACAGGATAGCTAGATAGCTGGCTAGACTCAGCTACATACTGGAATGCTAGATAGCTGGCTAGACCCAGCTACATACTGGGTAGCTAGATAGCTAGCTAGACTCAGCTACATACAGGATAGCTAGATAGATTCAGATACATACTGGGTAGCTAGATAGCTGGCTAGATTCAGCTACATACTGGAGAAATAGATAGCTAGCTAGACTCAGCTACATGCAGGATAGCTAGATAGATGGCTAGACTCAGCTACATACTGGGTAGCTGGAAAGATGGCTAGACTCAGCTACATACAGGATAGCTAGATAGCTGGCTAGACTCAGCTACATACTGGATAGATAGATACCTAGCTAGACACAGCAACATACTGGGTAGCTAGATAGCTGGCTAGAATCAGCTACATACTGGACAGCTAGATAGCTAGCTAGACAGCTACATACTGGGTAGCTAGATAGCTGGCTAGACTCAGCTACATACTGGATAGCTGGCTAGACTGAGCTACATACTGGATAGCTAGATAGCTAGCTAGACTCAGCTACATACTGGGTCGCTAGATAGCTAGCTCGACTTAGCTACATACAGGATAGCTAGATAGCTGGCTAGAATCAGCTACATACTGGATAGCTAGATAGATGGCTAGACTCAGCTACATACAGGATAGCTAGATAGATGGCTATACTCGGCTACATACTGTGTAGCTAGATAGCTAGCTAGACTCAGCTACATACTGGGTAGCTAGATGGCTCGCTAGACAGCTGCATACTGGGTAGCTAGATAGCTGGCAAGACTCAGCTACATACTGGGTAGCTAGCTAGACTCAGCTACATACTGGATAGCTAGCTAGACTCGGCTACATACTGGGTAGCTAGATAGCTGGCTAGACTCAGCTACATACAGTATAGCTAGATAGCTGGCTAGACACAGCTACATACAGCATAGCTAGATAGCTTGCTAGACTGAGCTACATACCGGATAGCTAGATAGCTAGCTAGACTCAGCTACATACTGGGTAGCTAGATAGCTGGCTAGACTCAGCTACATGCAGGATAGCTAGATAGATGGCTAGACTCAGCTACATACTGGGTAGCTAGATAGCTAGATAGACTCAGCTACATACTGGATAGCTAGATAGCTAGCTAGACTCAGCTACATGCAGGATAGCTAGATAGATGGCTAGACTCAGCTACATACTGGGTAGCTAGATAGCTAGATAGACTCAGCTACATACTGGATAGCTAGATAGCTAGCTAGACTCAGCTACATGCAGGATAGCTAGATAGATGGCTAGACTCAGCTACATACTGGGTAGCTAGATAGCTAGCTAGACTTAGCTACATACGGGATAGCTAGATAGCTTGCTAGACTCAGCTACATACTGGATAGCTAGATGCCTAGCTAGACTCAGCTACATACTGGGTAGCTAGATAGCTGGCTGGACTCAGCTACATGCAGGATAGCTAGATAGCTGGCTAGACTCAGCTACATACTGGATAGCTAGATAGCTAGCTAGACTTAGCTACATACAGGATAGCTAGATAGCTGGCTAGACTCAGCTACATACTGGATAGCTAGCTAGACTCGGCTACATACTGGGTAGCTAGATAGCTGGCTAGACTCAGCTACATACTGGATAGCTAGATACCTAGCTAGACTCAGCTACATACTGGGTAGCTAGATAGCTGGCTAGACTCAGCTACATACTGGATAGCTAGATAGCTAGCTGGACTCAGCTACATGCAGGATAGCTAGATAGATGGCTAGACTCAGCTACATACTGGGTAGCTATCTAGACTCAGCTACATACTGGATAGCTAGCTAGACTAGGCTACATACTGGGTAGCTAGATAGCTGGCTAGACTCAGCTACTTACAGGATAGCTAGATAGCTTGCTAGACTGAGCTACATGCCGGACAGCTAGATAGCTAGCTAGACTCAGCTACATACTGGGTAGCTAGATGGCTGGCTAGACTCAGCTACATACTGGATAGCTAGATAGCTAGCTAGACTCAGCTACATGCAGGATAGCTAGATAGATGGCTAGACTCAGCTACATACTGGGGAGCTAGATAGCTAGATAGACTCAGCTACATACTGGGTAGCTAGATAGCTAGCTAGACTTAGCTACATACAGGATAGCTAGATAGCTGGCTAGACTCAGCTACATACTGGATAGCTAGCTAGACTCGGCTACATACTGGGTAGCTAGATGGCTGGCTAGACTCAGCTACATACTGGATAGCTAGATAGCTAGCTAGACTCAGCTACATGCAGGATAGCTAGATAGATGGCTAGACTCAGCTACATACTGGGGAGCTAGATAGCTAGATAAACTCAGCTACATACTGGGTAGCTAGATAGCTAGCTAGACTTAGCTACATACAGGATAGCTAGATAGCTGGCTAGACTCAGCTACATACTGGATAGCTAGCTAGACTCGGCTACATACTGGGTAGCTAGATAGCTAGCTAGACTTAGCTACATACAGGATAGCTAGATAGCTGCGTAGACTCAGCTACATACTGGATAGCTAGCTAGACTCGGCTACATACTGGGTAGCTAGATAGCTGGCTAGACTCAGCTACATACTGGATAGCTAGATACCTAGCTAGACTCAGCTACATACTGGGTAGCTAGATAGCTGGCTAGATTCAGCTACATACTGGGTAGCTAGATAGCTGGCTAGACTCAGCTACATACTGGATAGCTGGCTAGACTCAGCTACACACTGGATAGCTATATAGCTAGCTGGACTCAGCTACATACTGGGTAGCTAGATAGCTAGCTAGACTTAGCTACATACAGGATAGCTAGATAGCTGGCTAGACTCAGCTACATACTGGATAGCTAGCTAGACTCGGCTACATACTGGGTAGCTAGATAGCTGGCTAGACTCAGCTACATACTGGATAGCTAGATACCTAGCTAGACTCAGCTACATACTGGGTAGCTAGATAGCTGGCTAGATTCAGCTACATACTGGATAACTAGATAGCTAGCTAGACTCAGCTACATGCAGGATAGCTAGATAGATGGCTAGACTTAGCTAAATACTGGGTAGCTGGAAAGATGGCTAGACTCAGCTACATACAGGATAGCTAGATAGCTGGCTAGACTCAGCTACATACTGGATAGATAGATACCTAGCTAGACACAGCAACGTACTGGGTAGCTAGATAGGTGGCTAGACTCAGCTACATAGAGGATAGCTGGATAGCTGGCTAGACACAGCTACAAACTGGATAGCTAGATAGTTGGCTAGACTCAGCTACATACTGGGTGGCTAGATAGCTGGCTAGACTCAGCTACATACTGGACAGCTAGATAGCTAGCTAGACTCAGCTACATACTGTGTGGCTAGAAAGCTGGCTAGACTCAGCTACATAATGGATAGCTGGCTCGACTGAGCTACATACTGGATAGCTAGATAGCTAGCTAGACTCATCTACATACTGGGTCGCTAGATAGCTAGCTAGACCTAGCTACATACAGGATAGCTAGATAGATGGCTATACTCGGCTACATACTGTGTAGCTAGATAGCTAGCTAGACTCAGCTACATACTGGGTAGCTAGATAGCTAGCTAGACTTAGCTACATACAGGATAGCTAGATAGCTGGCTAGACTCAGCTACATACTGGATAGCTAGCTAGACTCGGCTACATACTGGGTAGCTAGATAGCTGGCAAGACTCAGCTACATTCTGGGTAGCTAGATAGATGGCTAGACTCAGCTACATACTGGGTAGCTAGCTAGACTCAGCTACATACTGGATAGCTAGCTAGACTCGGCTACATACTGGGTAGCTAGATAGCTGGCTAGACTCAGCTACATACAGTATAGCTAGATAGCTGGCTAGACTCAGCTACATACAGCATAGCTAGATAGCTTGCTAGACTGAGCTACATACCGGATAGCTAGATAGCTAGCTAGACTCAGCTACATACTGGGTAGCTAGATAGCTGGCTAGACTCAGCTACATGCAGGATAGCTAGATAGATGGCTAGACTCAGCTACATACTGGGTAGCTAGATAGCTAGATAGACTCAGCTACATACTGGATAGCTAGATAGCTAGCTAGACTCAGCTACATGCAGGATAGCTAGATAGATGGCTAGACTCAGCTACATACTGGGTAGCTAGATAGCTAGATAGACTCAGCTACATACTGGATAGCTAGATAGCTAGCTAGACTCAGCTACATGCAGGATAGCTAGATAGATGGCTCAGCTACATACTGGGTAGCTAGATAGCTAGCTAGACTTAGCTACATACGGGATAGCTAGATAGCTTGCTAGACTCAGCTACATACTGGATAGCTAGATGCCTAGCTAGACTCAGCTACATACTGGGTAGCTAGATAGCTGGCTGGACTCAGCTACATGCAGGATAGCTAGATAGCTGGCTAGACTCAGCTACATACTGGATAGCTAGATAGCTAGCTAGACTTAGCTACATACAGGATAGCTAGATAGCTGGCTAGACTCAGCTACATACTGGATAGCTAGCTAGACTCGGCTACATACTGGGTAGCTAGATAGCTGGCTAGACTCAGCTACATACTGGATAGCTAGATACCTAGCTAGACTCAGCTACATACTGGGTAGCTAGATAGCTGGCTAGACTCAGCTACATACTGGGTAGCTAGATAGCTAGCTAGACTCAGCTACATACAGGATAGCTAGATAGACTCAGATACATACTGGGTAGCTAGATAGCTGGCTAGACTCAGCTACATACTGGATAGCTAGATAGCTAGCTGGACTCAGCTACATGCAGGATAGCTAGATAGATGGCTAGACTCAGCTACATAGTGGGTAGCTAGATAGCTAGATAGACTCAGCTACATACTGAATAGCTAGATAGCTAGCTAGACTCAGCTACATACTGGGTAGCTGGATAGCTGGCTAGACTCAGCTACATACTGGATAGCTGGCTAGATCAGCTACATACTGGGTAGCTAGATAGCTGGCTAGACTCAGCTACATACTGGGTAGCTAGATAGCTGGCTAGACTCAGCTACATACTGGGTAGCTAGATAGCTAGCTAGACTCAGCTACATACTGGGTAGCTATCTAGACTCAGCTACATACTGGATAGCTAGCTAGACTCGGCGACATACTGGGTAGCTAGATAGCTAGCTAGACTCAGCTACATACTGGGTAGTTAGATGGCTGGCTAGACTCAGCTACATACTGGATAGCTAGATAGCTAGCTAGACTCAGCTACATGCAGGATAGCTAGATAGATGGCTAGACTCAGCTACATACTGGGGAGCTAGATAGCTAGATAGACTCAGCTACATACTGGATAGCTAGATAGCTTGCTAGACTCAGCTACATGCAGGATAGCTAGATAGATGGCTAGACTCAGCTACATACTGGGTAGCTAGATAGCTAGATAGCTACATACTGGATAGCTAGATAGCTAGCTAGACTCAGCTACGTACTGGGTAGCTAGATAGCTGGCTAGACTCAGCTACATACTGGATAGCTAGATAGCTAGCTAGACTCAGCTACATACTGGGTAGCTAGATAGCTAGCTAGACTTAACTACATACAGGATAGCTAGATAGCTGGCTATACTCAGCTACATACTGGATAGCTAGCTAGACTCGGCTACATACTGGGTAGCTAGATAGCTGGCTAGACTCAGCTACATACAGGATAGCTAGATAGCTTGCTAGACTGAGCTACATGCCGGATAGCTAGATAGCTAGCTAGACTCAGCTACATACTGGGTAGCTAGATAGCTGGCTAGACTCAACTACATACTGGATAGCTAGATAGCTAGCTAGACTCAGCTACATGCAGGATAGCTAGATGGATGGCTAGACTCAGCTACATACTGGGTAGCTAGATAGCTAGATATACTCAGCTGCATACTGGATAGCTAGATAGCTAGCTAGACTCAGCTACATGCAGGATAGCTAGATAGATGGCTAGACTCAGCTACATACTGGGTAGTTAGATCGCTAGATAGACTCAGCTACATACTGGATAGCTAGATAGCTAGCTAGACTCAGCTACGTACTGGGTAGCTAGATAGCTGGCTAGACTCAGCTACATACTGGATAGCTAGATAGCTAGCTAGACTCAGCTACATACTGGGTAGCTCGATAGCTAGCTAGACTTAGCTACATACAGGATAGCTAGATAGCTGGCTATACTCAGCTACATATTGGATAGCTAGCTAGACTCGGCTACATACTGGGTAGCTAGATAGCTGGCTAGACTCAGCTACATACAGGATAGCTAGATAGCTGGCTAGACTCAGCTACATACAGTATAGCTAGATAGCTAGCTAGACTGAGCTACATGCCGGATAGCTAGATAGCTAGCTAGACTCAGCTACATACTGGGTAGCTAGATAGCTGGCTAGACTCAGCTACATACTGGATAGCCAGATAGCTAGCTAGACTGAGCTACATGCCGGATAGCTAGATAGCTAGCGAGACTGAGCTACATGCCGGATAGCTAGATAGCTAGCTAGACTCAGCTACATACTGGACAGCTGCACAGCTAGCTAGACTGAGCTACATACTGGACAACTGCACAGCTAGCTAGACTGAGCTACATACTGGATAGCTAGATAGCTAGCTAGACTGAGCTACATACTGGCGAAATGCTGGGGAAATTCTGCGGGTGAGGCAGCATCCGGTGGCGCTGTTGGTGGCTGCCTACGCCTACAGTCTGGTTATCTTTGTTAATTTTTGTTCTGTTTAAATTATGTTCTCTGGGTTTTTTGTTGTGTTTTAAGTGGGGGAGGGGGAAGGGGGGTAGGGTAAGGAGGAAACCGTCCTTCCGTCTCTTCCTGGCGAGGATGCGACTATTATCCAAGTCGCGCCCTTGGTCCCCCTCCCCCTCCTCGCGGCCTACCAACTGGATTGGCGCGGCCTTTCATACCTGGATAACGAGGTAGCTACCTGGAGTGAGCTACATACTGGATAGCTAGAGAGCTAGCTGTATGGCCACATATACTGGATGCCTAAAAACGGGGGAGATTTTTGGGGACGGCATGGGGATTCAGGGGAGGGCACGTGTGTGAGTGGGGCCTTTTGGGCAGGGCATCTTTAAATGGTGAATTAGGGGAGCGGACCGTTAAATAGTGAACTAGAGGAGGGCACCGTTAAATAGTGAACTAGGGGAGGACATCTGTGAATGGTGATTTAGGGGAGGACCTGCTCCATCAACATCGAAGAGCTATGGTTTGCGAAACGCCCACCTCGGGCAGCGCTGTCTTCAACATCACGGAATCCTGCGACCATTTACCGAGGGCCGCCAGCGTTCAATCTGCGCCCGGCTCGGCCTGTGGACTTCGGGAGCCGCGGACTCCGGTGGGAGATGGCCGATTCAGAGGTCCAGGCCGCCTATGATGTTCATCCGTTCGACGCCGGGGTTCCATCGTTCCCGGCGAGAGGGCCAGAACATCAGGCCGCCCATAGCGGCGACTGCGGAGGGCTCGGGAGGCCCCGACCAAGGGTGAACATTGGGGAACATCAGCGAGGAGGTTGACTGGACTTTGGTTCCTTCCCTCACAGTGGGGAACTTTGGTGCCGCTGTGGGGATATTTGTGTCGTGGACTACTGTGTTCTGTGTTTTTGTGTTTGTATGACTGTAAGGGAAATAGCATTTAGTTATCTTCATTGAAGACAATGACAATAAATTGAATCAAAATCAATCAAATCAAATCTATGGAGTGAAGGAAATAGGCAAGTCGAGACCCTTATTCAAACCCTTCTTTAACTGGGTAGCTATCTAGACTGGTCTACGGACTGGATAGCTAGGTAGCTGGCTAGACTGGTCTACGGACTGGATAGCTAGGTAGCTGGCTAGACTGGTCTACGGACTGGATAGCTAGGTAGCTGGCTAGACTGGTCTATGGACTGGATAGCTAGGTAGCTGGCTAGACTGGTCTATGAACTGGATAGCTAGGTAGCTGGCTAGACTGGTCCACGGACAGGATAGCTATGTAGCTGGCTAGACTGGTCTATGGACTGGATAGCTAGGTAGCTATCTAGACTGGTCTATGGGACTGGATGGCTAGGTAGCTGGCCAGACTGGTCTACGGACTGGATAGCTAGGTAGCTATCTAGACTGGTCTATGGGACTGGATAGCTAGGTAGCTGGTCTACGGACTGGATAGCTAGGTAGCTGACTAGACTGGTCTACGGACTGGATAGCTAAATAGCTAGCTAGACTGGTCTATGGACTGGATAGCTAGGTAGCTGGCTAGACTGGTCTATGGACTGGATAGCTAGGTAGCAGGCTAGACTAGTCTACGGACTGGATAGCTAGGTAGCTGGCTAGACCGGTCTATGGACTGGATAGCTAAATAGCTAGACTGATACATACTGGTTTTTCATAGTTAAAAACACCTGAATTGGAAGAACAGCACCACATATTTCTCTTGTGCAGCTGACACCCCAGCGGTATGAACATTGACTTCTCTAACTTCAAGTAACCCCTTGCTTTCCCTCTCTCTGTCTCTCCCCCACATTAGTTGTTCTGCTAGTCTCCCTCTTCGTATATCTTACGTGACCAGCAATAGACCATTGTGAGCTCCACCTTTCGTGGGCCATCGTTGCTGGCTCTGATTTGTTCTGGACCTTTCCATACCTCTCGTTTCCCTTTCCCCTGACTCTTAGTCTGAAGAACGGTCTCGACCCAAAAGGTCACCTATTCCTTTTCTTCAGCGATGCTGCCTGCCCCGCTGAGTAAGGCCAGTGTTTGCGTCTATCTTCGGTGTAAACCTGCATCTACAGTTCCTTCGTCAGTGTGAATTCAGTGGGAGGAGGGGCCTGTCTCTGCGCTGTATCTCAAAACTAGACTTAACCTATCAACATTGGTGTCCAGCTCATTTATTTACATTATGTACATGAATTGGATTGGCATAAAATTGTCTCTCGTGTTGGATTGTGATAGTGTGCGGGGATCGTTGGTCGGTGCGGACTCGGTGGGCCTGTTTCCGCACTGTATCTGTAAAATAACTAAAGCAGTAATCGTGTAGGAAGGAACTGCAGATGCCGAATTAAACCGAAGATTGACACAAAATGCTGGAGTAACTCAGCGGGACAGGCAGCATCCCTGGCAAGAAGGAATGGGTGATGTTTCGAGTTGAGACCCTTCTTCAGACTGAGAGTTAGGGGAAAGGGAAAAGAGAGATATAGAGATTTTTTCCTCTCTATTATTTAAATACTGATTCTGTTCGATAGCTTGTTGCACAATCCGCAGGCATTGCCACTTTCATTTCACTGTACATCTTGTATGTGTATCTGACAAATAAACTGGACGTGACCTGACGTAGAGAGATAGAGAACAAATGTTTTCCTGTTTTCTCTCTCCCGCCTTTCTTAAAAAGTGGGATAAAATTAGCTACCCTGCAATCCACAGGAACTGATCCTGAGTCAATACAACATTGGAAAATTATCACCAATGCATCCATGATTTCTAGAGCCACTTCTTTAAGTAGTCTGGTATGCAGACCATCAGGCCCTGTGGATTTATCAGCCTTCAGTCCCATCAGTCTATCTAATACAATTTCCTGCCTAATGTGGATTTCCTTCAGTTCCTCTGTCATTCCAGATCCTCTGGCCACTACTATATCAGGAAGATTGTTTGTGTCCTCCTTAGTGAAGACAGATCCAAAGTACTCATCTGCCATTTCCTTGTTCCCCATAATTAATTCACCTTTTTCGGTCTTCAAGGGTCCACCTTTGGTCTTAACTATTTTTTCCTCTTCACATACCTTAAGAAGCTTTTACTATCCTGCTTTATATTCCTGGCTAGCTTACCTTCATACCTCATCTTTTCTCCCCGTATTGTCTTTTTGGTTATCTTCTGTTGTTCTATAAACATTACCCAAGGCTCTTGCTTCCCACTCATCTTTGCTACATTGTAATTTTATACTGTACCTGACTTCCCTTGTCAGCCATGGTCGCCCCATACTCTCCTTGGAATCTTTCTTCCTCCTAGGAATGAACTGATCCTGCACCTTCTGTATTATTCCTAGAAATACCTGCCATTTTTGTTCCAGTCATCCCTGCTGGTGTATCTTTCCAGTCAACTTTGACCAGCTCCTCCCTCATGGTCCCATAGTCCCCTTTATTCAACTGTAACACTGACACCTCCGATCTACCCTTCTCCTTCTCCAATTGTAGATTAAACCTGACCATGTTATGGTCACTGCCTCCTAATGGCTCATTAACTTCAAGGACCTTTCTCAAATCCGGTTCATTACACAACACTAAATCCAGAATTGCCTTCTCCCTGGTAGGAGAGAGTAGGGGTGGAGGGAGGGGGGGGGAGATGGGATGGAATAGGAGGGGGTGGAGAGGCAGGGAGAGGAGGGGGTAGAGAGCGTGAGGAGAGGAGGAAATGGAGAGGGGGAGGTGGAGAGGGGGAGGGGGGGAGGAGGGGAGAGGGAGATGTGGAGAGAGTGGAGGTGGAAGGGGGAGAGAGTGGGGAGAGGAGAGAGTGGGGAGGGAAAGACGGGGGAGGAAGGAGGGGAAGAAGGAGGGGAGGAGGAGAGGAGAGGGGAGGGGTGGGGAGAGGAGGAGGGCGGGGGGGAGGAGATGGGGAAATGTAGAGGGGGAAAGGAGACGGGGGACCAGAGGGGAATAGGGAGAGAGTGGGGAAGGGGAGGAGGGAGAGAGGAGGGAGAGGGGAGGAGGAGAGAGGTGAGGCGGTGAGAGGCGAGGGGGAGGGAGGTGAGGAGACAGGTGAGGGGGAGCGAGTGGGGAGAGGAGGGGAAGGGTAGAGGGAGAGGGGTGAATGGGGAGGGAGAGAGGGGAAATGGGGGAGGTGGGGAGGGAGAGGGAGGGGAAGAAGGAGAGGGAGGGGAGAGAGAGTAGGGGAGAGGGTAGGGAGAGAGAGAGACAAGGCGGAGAGAGGTGAGGGGGTGAGAGGTAAGGTGTGTGTGCGCGTGTGGGGGTGAGTGGGGGTGAGTGGGTGTGGGGGGGTGAGTGGGGGGAGGGGTGAGTGGGTGTGGGGGTGAGTGGGTGAGTGGGATTGGGGCGTAGGTGTGGAGTGAGTAGGTGTGGGGGTGGGGTGAGTTGGTGTGGGGGTGTGGGTGTTGGGGGGGATGAGTGGGGGGAGGGGTAAATGGGTGTGAGGGTGAGTGGGGGGGGTGTGAGTGGGGGTGAGTGGGGTGTGGGGTGCGGGGTGTGGGGGTGAGTAGGTGTGTGGGTGTGGGGGTGAGTGGCTGGGGGGGTGTGGGTGTGGGGTTGAGTGGGTTTGGGTGTGAGTGGGTGTGGGGGTGGGTGTGGGGGTGTGTGGGTGTGGGGGTGTGGGGGTGTGGGGGTGAGTGGGTGTGGGGGTGTGTGGGTGTGGGGTTGAGTGGGTGCGGGTATGGGTATGGGGTGGTGTGGGGGTGAGTGGGTGTTGGGGTGAGTGGGGGTGAGTGGGGTGTGGGGTGCGGGGTGTGGGGGGTGTGGGGGTGTGGGGGTGTGGGGTGTGGGGGGGAGTGCGTGGGGGTGTGTGGGTGTGGGGTTGAGTGGGTTTGGGTGTGAGTGGGTGTGGGGGTGGGTGTGTGGGTGTGTGGGTGTGGGGGTGTGGGGGTGAGTGGGTGTGGGGGTGAGTGGGTGTGGGGGTGTGTGGGTGCGGGGGTGAGTGGGGGTGTGGGTACTTGGGGGTGAGGGGGTGTGGGGGTGAGTGGGTGTGAGGGTGTGGGGGTGAGTGAGTGTGGGGGTGGGTGAGTGGGTGTGGGGGTGTGGGGGTGTGGGGGTGAAAGGGTGAGTGTGGGGGTGTGGGGGTGTGGGCGTGAGTGGGTGTGTGGGGGTGAGTGGGTGTGGGGGTGAGTGGGTGTGGGGGTGTGTGGGTGCGGGGATGAGTGTGGGTGTGGGGGTGTGGGTACTTGGGGGTTAGGGGGTGTGGGGGTGAGTGGGTGTGGGGGTGTGGGGGTGAGTGAGTGTGGGGGTGGGTGAGTGGGTGTGGGGGTGTGGGGGTGTGGGGGTGAAAGGGTGAGTGTGGGGGTGTGGGGGTGTGGGCGTGAGTGGGTGTGTGGGGGTGAGTGGGTGAGAGGGTGCCCGCCCATCCTGCGCCATGACGTCGTCTCCCCGCCCACACTGCGCCATGACGTCAGTCTCCCCGCCCACACTGCGCCATGACGTCCACATGCCCGCCCATCCTACGCGATGACGTCCATCTCCCCGCCCACCCTGCGCCGTGACGTCCCTCTCCCCACCCACCCTGCGCCGTGACGTCCATCTCCCCGCCCGCCCTGCGCCGTGACGTCCATCTCCCCGCCCGCCCTGCGCCGTGACGTCCCCGCCAGTGCGAGGCCGTTGCTCGAGCCGGACGCTGCAAGATGGCGGTTTGTTTTTGAATGTGAAGGCGGCCACAGCGGGACAGACGGACAGACAGACGGGCAGCGGCTGTGGGGACAAGACACTGGAGTTTCACCCCCACACCCTGACGGTGATGATGCTGCTGCTGATGCTGCTTCACACTGAAGGTACACACACTAAATCACAGCACAAGAGCAGTTGAGTCCAGGAGCAAAGACAGACGGACAGACAGACGTCCTTCTGCAGTTGTACAGTGCAGGGCCCTGGTGACACCACACCTGCAGTCCTGCAGCCCTGCAGTGTTGGCTGCAGCTTTGCACACGTCACGGGAGGGAGGGGGGCAAGGTTCAGCATTTGCAACAGGGAATTAGCAGCAACACCAGCAAGTTTGCGGATGGCACAAAGCTGGGTGGCCGTCAGTCAGTGTGAGCTGTGAAGAGGATGTTAGGAGGTTGCAGGGGGACCTGGACAGGTTGGGGGAGTGGGCAGATGGAGGTAGACACAGCACTCACTTGGTCACAGTGTGTGGAGAGAGGGAGAGCGAGAGAGAGAGAGAGAGAGGCAGACAGAGAGACAGATGGGGAGAAAGAGACATAGAGAGAGACAGTGGGAGAGGGAGAGAGATGGAGCGAGCGAGAGATAGAGAGAGAGGGAGAGGTACAGAGAGAGAGGGAGAGAGAGAGACAGGGAAAGAGAGACAGAGTGAGATACAGGAGAGAGAGAGAAAGAAAAAGAGAGGGAATGAGGGAGAGACAGATGCAGATGCAGACACTTTGAGAGGGACAGAGAGATAGAGAGAGAGAGACAGACAGACAGAGAGAGAGAGGCATGGCGAAAGAGACATAGAGGGAGAGAGAGAAACAGACAGAGATAGAGACAGATGGGCTGAAAGAGAGGAGAGGGAGAGACGGAGAGAGACAGACAGACAGAGAGAAAAAGAGAGACAGAGGGAGAGAAAGGAGACAGAGAAAGAAAGGGACAACGTGAGAGATAGCGATAAAGAAAGTGGGACAGAGATAGAGAGGGGGTGAGAAAGACAAACAGAGACAGAGAGAGACAGATGGGGAGAAAGACAGACAAACAGAGAGAGACAGAGGAAAAGAGACAGAGGGTGATACAGAAGGAGAGAGAGAGAGAAAAAAAAGAGTCAAAGAGAGAGATAGAGGGATAGAGAGAGACAGAGAGAGGGAGACAGGCAGAGAGAGAGAGACAGAGAGAGGGTGAGACAGAGGGACGGAGACAGACAGAGAGAGACAAAGAGGGAGAGAGACAGACAGAGAGAGACAAAGAGAAACACACAGATGGGGAGAAAGAGATCGATAGAGAGAGACAGGGAGAGAAACAGAGCGACAGATAGAGAGACAGATGGGGAGAAAGACAGACAAATAGAGAGAGAGACAGAGGGAGAGAGATAGGGAGAGGGACAGAGAGAGAGGGAGAGAAAGAGACAGATGGGGAGAAAGAGAGAGATGGTGAGAGACAGACAGAGAGAGAGACAGAGGGAAAGAGAGAGACAGAGGGAGATGCAGGAGGAGAGAAAGAGAGACAGAGAAAGAAAGAGACAAAGAGAGAGATAACGAGAAAGAGAGAGGGGGACAGAGAGGGAGACAGAGGGAGAGAGACAGATGGGGAGAGAGACAGACAAATAGAGAGACAGAGAGAGGGAGAGAGACAGATAGATAGATAGATAGACAGGGAGAGGAGCAGAAAGAGAGAGAGAGAGGGATGGAGAGGGAGAGAAAGAGACAAACAGAGAGCCAGACGGGGAGAAAGAGAGACAGGGAAAGAGACAGAGAGGGAGATACAGGAGGAAAGAGAGAGACAGTGAGAGAAAGAAAGTGGAAGCAAGAGATAGAGTGAAAGAGATAGAGGGACAGAGAGAGAGAGAGATAGAGACAGACAGACAGAGGGTGAGACAGAGAGAGGCACACACAAAGAGAGAGGGACAGAAACACAGATAGTGAGGAAGAGAAAGAGAGACAGGCGGGGAGAAAGAGAGACAGATAGAGAGTTAGAGAGGGAGAGAAAGAGAAACAGACAGAGACAGATGGGGAGAAAGGGACAGAGAGAGACAGTGGGAGAGGGAGAGAGATGGAGAGAGCAAGAGATAGAGGGAGAGAAAAAGACAGAGACAGATAGAGAGAGACAGATGGGGAGAAAGACAGACAAACAGAGAGACAGAGAGAGGGAGAGACAGAGAAAGAGAGAGGCAGAGGAAAAGAGAGACAGTGGGTGATACAGGAGGAGAGAGAGAGAGAGAGAAAAAAAAAGTCAGACAGATAGAGAGAAAAAGATAGAGGGACAGAGATAGTCAGAGAGACACAGAGAGAGAGAGACGGGCAGAGAGAGACCGAGAGAGGGTGCGACAGAGAGACAAAGAGAGGGACAGAGACAGGGAGACAGACAGAGAGACAAAGAGAAACAGAGGGGAGAAAGAGAGATTGAGAGAGAGGGAGAGAAACAGACAGAGCGACAAATAGAGAGAGACAGCTGGGGAGAAAGACAGAAAAATAGAGAGAGAGACAGAGGGAGAGAGATCAGGAGAGCGATAGTGAAAGGGACAGAGAGGGAGAGGAAGAGACAGATGGGGAGAAAGAGGGACAGATGGAGAGAGAGAGAGTGAGACAGAGGGAGATGCAGGAGGAGAGAAAGAGAGACAGAGAGAAAGAGACAAAGAGTGAGATAGCGAGAAAGAGAGAGGGGGACAGAGAGAGAGACAGAGAGAGAGAGGGAGAGAAAGACAAACAGACAGAGAGACGGGGAGAAAGACAGACAAATAGAGAGAGGGGGAGAGAGACAGATAAATAGATAGATAGATACATAGACAGGGAGAGGAGCAGAGAGAGAGAGAGGGATGAGAAAGAGACAGAGACAGACGTTGAGACAGAGACAGGGAAAGAGACAGAGAGGGAGATACAGGAGGAAAGAGAGAGACAGAGAGAGAAAGAAAGTGAAAGCGAGAGATAGAGTGAAAGAGATAGAGGGACAGAGAGAGAGATAGAGACAGACAGACAGAGAGAGGCACACACAAAGAGAGAGGGACAGAAACACAGATAGAGTAAGGAAGAGAAAGAGAGACAGATAGAGAGTGAGCGAAGGAGAGAAAGAGGAACAGACAGAGATACAGATGGGGAGAAAGAGACATAGAGAGAGATGGAGAGATAGAGAGAGAGAGAGGGAGAGGTACAGAGAGAGAGGGAGAGAAACAGAGAGAGAGGGAGAGAAAGAGACAGAGACACAGGGAGAAAGAGAGACAGAGAGAGGGAGTCAGAGAGGGAGATACAGGAGGAGAGAGGGAGAGTGAGGGAAAGAGAGAGAGAGAGAGAGACAGATACAGACACTTTGAGAGGGACAGTGACAGACAGATGAGGCGAAAGAGAGAGACAGAGGGAGATACAGGGGGGGAGAGAGACACAGAGAGGAAGAAAGAAAGATTGAGAGAGAGAAAGTTAGAGATAGAGAAACACAGACAGAGAGAGAAAAAAGAGAGACAGATACAGACACTTTGTCATAGAGTGTGGGGATATATATATGTATATATATGTATGTATATGTATGTGTGTATATATATATATATGTGTGTGTGTGTATATATATGTATGTATATATATGTATGTATAGAAGTTGTGATGAAATGTTAAAATTGTATATTCTGGAGTATGGTGTACAATTGTGGTTGCCAAATTATAGGAAAGATGTCAACAAAATAGAGAGAGTACAGAGGAGATTTACTAGAATGTTGCCTGGGTTCCAGCAACTAAGTTGCAGAGAAAGGTTGAACAATTTAGGTCTTTATTCTTTGCAGTGCAGAAGGTTAAGGGGGGACTTGTTAGAGGTCTTTAAAATGATGAGAGGGATAGACAGAGTTGAAGTTGATAAGCTTTTTCCATTGAGACTAGGGAAGATTCAAACAAGAGGACATGATTTGAGAATTAAGGGACAGAAGTTTAGGGGTAACATAAGGGGGAACTTCTTTACTTAGAGAGTGGGAGCTGTGTGGAACTTCAGCTCCACACCCTGACCACCCTGACCCACAACAAAGTGCTGCAGTCACTTTGTCATAGAGTGTGGAGAGAGAGGGAGAGACGGAGACAGACAGAGAGAGAGACGGAGACAGACAGAGAGGGAAACAGACAGAGAGAGACAGACACAGACGCACACACACACACACACACACACAGAGGCACAGAGAGCGAGAGAGACAGAGGGGGAGATATAGAGACAGACAGGGAGATACAGGGAGAGAGAGCGTGAGAAAGAGAGAGAAAGAAAGAGAGAGAGATGAAGAGAGAGAGAGACATAGATTATATATATTTATATACCATTTCAAATATATATATATATATATGTGTGTATACACACACACACATATATGCACCGCCATTCAATATGATCATGGCTGATCATCCAACTCAGTATCCCGTACCTGCCTTCTCTCCATACCCTCTCATCCCCTTAGCCACAAGGGCCACATCTAACTCCCTCTTAAATATAGCCAATGAACTGGCCTCAACTACCCTCTGTGGCAGAGAGTTCCAGAGACTGTGTAAATAGCTGTGGTCCCAGCAATGAGCCTTGCGGTACCCCACTAGTCACTGCCTGCCATTGTGAAAAGGACCTGTTTACTCCTACTCTTTGTTTCCTGTTTGCCAGCCAGTTCTCTAGCCACATCAATACTGAACCCCCAATTCCGTGTGCTTTAAGTTTGTATACTAATCTCTTATGTTGGACCTTGTCGAAAGCCTTCTGGAAGTCCAGATACACCACATCCACTTGTTCTCTCTTATCCACAATACTAGTTACATCCTCCAAAAAATCCACAAGATTCGGCAGACATAGAAACATAGAAATTAGGTGCAGGAGTAGGCCCTTCGAGCCTGCACCGCCATTCAATATGATCATGGCTGATCATCCAACTCAGTATCCCGTACCTGCCTTCTCTCCATACCCTCTGATCCCCTTAGCCACAAGGGCCACATCTAACTCCCTCTTAAATATAGCCAATGAACTGGCCTCAACTACCCTCTGTGGCAGAGAGTTCCAGAGACCCACCATTCTCTGTGTGAAAAAAATCCTTCTCATCTCGGTCCTAAAGGATTTCCCCCTTATCCTTAAGCTGTGACCCCTTGTCCTGGACCTCCCCAACATCGGGAACAATCTTCCTGCATCTAGCCTGTCCCACCCCTTAAGAATCTTGTAAGTTTCTATAAGATCCCCTCTCAATCTCCTAAATTCTAGAGAGTATAAACCGAGCCTATGCAGTCTTTGTTCATAGGACAGTCCTGACATCCCAGGAATCAGTCTGGTGAACCTTCGCTGCACTCCCTCTATGGCAATAATGTCCTTCCTCAGATTTGGAGATCAGAACTGTACGCAATACTCCAGGTGTGGCCTCACCAAGACCTTATACAACTGAAGTAGAACCTCCCTGCTATACTCAAATCCTACATGATTTACCTTTCGTAAATCCACGCTGACTTTGTCCAATAATTTCACTTTCCAAATGTGCTGCGATCCCATCTTTAATAACTGACTAGCAGTTTTCCCACTATCGATTTTAGACTAACTGGTCTGTAATTTCCATTTTTCTCTCTCCCTCCCTTGTTACAAAGAGGGGTTATGTTTGCTACCTGTCTCTATATATCTATCTATATCTGTAGATATATATATATCTATATCTATATATATATATATCTATATCTATATCTATATCTATATATATCTCTATCTCTAAAGGTATAGAAGTTGGAATGTAATTATAAAATTGTATAATTTATTGGTGAGGCCAGTTCTGGAGTATGGTGGACAATTCTGGTCGCCAAATTATAGGAAAGATGTCAACAAAATAGAGAGAGTATAGAGGACACGGGGAGAGAGAGGGAAGGGGGAGCAGGGCGAGAGGGGCGGACAGAGAGTGAGAGGGGGACAAAAAGAGAGGGGGGGGGACAGAGAGGGAGAGCGAGAGAGATATAGAAACAGAGGGACAGAGAGAGAAGCAGAGAGAGGGAGTGAGGAAGAGAGAGAAACAGAGTGAGAGAGGCAGAGAGACAGAGAGAGAGAGAGAGAGAGAGAAAGAAAGATACCGAGAGAGAGAGAAAAAGGGAAAGAGAGACAGACAGGGAGAGCAAGACGGAGAGAGAGGGTGAGAGAACAAAGGGGACTATGCAGGCATGAGAGAGGAGCTGGCCAAGGTAGACTGGAAAGAGATACTAGCAGGAATGACGGTGGAACAGCAATGGCAGACATTTCTGGGCATTCTCCGGAAGACGCAGGATCATTTCATTCCAAAAAGAAAAAAAAATTCTAAGGGGAGTAGGAGGCAACCGTGGCTGACAAGAGAACTTAAGGATAGAATAAAACTAAAAGAAAAGATGTATAACACAGCAAAGAGTAACCATATAACATATAACAATTACAGCATGGAAACAGGCCTTCTCGGCCCTTCCAGTCCGTGCCGACCATTTATTTTCCCCTAGTCCCATCTACCTGCACTCAGACCATGCCCCTCCATTCCCTTCCCGTCCATATACCTATATAGTAGCCGGAAGCCAGAGGACTGAAAAGACGAAGTACATAGAAAAATAGACAATAGGTGCAGGAGTAGGTCATTTGACCCTTTGAGCCTGCACAAACATTCAATATGATCATGGCTGAACATCTAACTCAGTATCCTGTACCACCTGCCTTATCTCCAAACCCTCTGATCCATTTAGCCACAAGGGCCACATCTAACTCCCTCTTAAATATAGCCAATGAACTGGCCTCTACTACCTTCTCGTAGTATTGGTCCCCCTCGGGTTCAAGTGCAACCCGTCCTTTTTCTGGAAGGTGTGACCTGTACACTTGAACCTGACGGGGTCCAATATCCTGGCGGGGAGATTTGCAATGACTTTAAACTAGAATGCTTGGGGAGAGGGACACAAATCGAGAAAGCTAGTAGACTGTGTGAGGCAGAGAAGGGAAGCACTCAGACCCAACATGTAGGGGAGAAAGAAAAATATAATAAACACAATAAGTGGTGGTGGGTTTCTTAAATGTGTGAGCAGAGAGACAGAGGGGTATAAAATGAGGGTAGAAACAATAGGTAGCAAGGTGAAAAGTAAAATTGGCAGGCAGACAAATCCAGGGCAAAATCATAAAGGGTTACTTTTCAACAAAATTGTATAAGAAACATAGAAATTAGGTGCAGGAGTAGGCCATTCGGCCCTTCGAGCCTGCACCGCCATTCAATATGATCATGGCTGATCATCCAACTCAGTATCCCGTACCTGCCTTCTCTCCATACCCTCTGATCCCCTTAGCCACAAGGGCCACATCTAACTCCCTCTTAAATATAGCCAATGAACTGGCCTCAACTACCCTCTGTGGCAGAGAGTTCCAGAGACCCACCACTCTCTGTGTGAAAAAATTCCTTCTCATCTCGGTCCTAAAGGATTTCCCCCTTATTCTTAAGCTGTGACCCCTTGTCCTGGACCTCCCCAACATCGGGAACAATCTACCTGCATCCAGCCTGTCCAACCCCTTAAGAATCTTGTAAGTTTCTATAACATCCCCTCTCAATCTCCTAAATTCTAGAGAGTATAAACCGAGTCTATGCAGTCTTTGTTCATAAGACAGTCCTGACATCCCATAAGGGGTAAGAGTTTTGTAAAAATAAGCCTGAAGGCTTTGTGTCTCAATGCAAGAAGCATTTGTAATAAGGTGGATGAGTTGAATGTGCAGATAGCTAGTAATGACTATGCTATAGTTGGGATCACAGAGACATGGTTCCAGGTTGACCATGGCTGGGAGCTGAACATCCAGGGATATTCAATGTTCAGGAGGGATAGACAGAAAGGAAAAGGAGGTGGGGTAGAGTTGCTGGTTATAGAGGAGATTAATGCAATAGAAAGGAAGGACATTAGATTGGAGGATGTGGAATGGATATGGATAGAGCTGTGAAACTCTTAAGGGGCAGAAAACGCAAGTGGGAGTTGTGCACAGGCCACCTAGCAGTAGTAGTGGAGTTGGGAGCGGCATCAAACAGGAAATTAGAAATGCATGCAACAGTTATAATGGGTGACTTCAATCTACATTTACATTGGGTGAATCAAATGGGCAGGGGTGCTGAGGAAGAAGATTTCTTGGAATATATGCAGGATAGTTTTCTAAACCAACATGTAGAGGAACCAACAAGAGAGCAGGCTATTCTAGACTGGGTATTGAGTAATGAGGAAGGGTTAGGTAGCAGTCTTGTGCATGGCCCCTTGGGCAAGAGTGACTATAATATGGCTGAGTTCTTCATTAGGATGGAGAGTGACATAATTAATTCAGAAGCAAGGGTTCTGAACTTAAAGAACGGTAACTTTGAGGGTATGAAATGTGAATTTCCCAAGAAAGACTGGCAATTGAAGCTTAAACAGTTGCTAGTGGATAGGCAATGGATGACATTTAAGGACTGCATGGATGAACTACAAAAAGTGTTCATCTCAGTTTGGCAAAAGAACAAATCAGGGAAGGTAGTACATCCATGGATAACATGGGAAATCAGGGATTATATCAAAACAAATGATGAAGCGTACAAATTAGCCAGAAAAAGCAGCCTAACAGAGGACTGAGAGAAATTCAGAGTCCAAGAGAGGAGGACAAACGGCTTAATTAGAAAAGGGAAAATAGATTATGACAGAAAACTGTCATGGATTGTATGAAGGGGAAGCTGGCCAGGAATATAAGCTTAGATATTAACATATCTAAATAAGCTAAAAGCTTATTTAGATATGTTAAGGGAAAAAAAGAGAGGGGTGCAGGTACAGAAAGAGAGTGACAGACGGAGAGAGGGACAGACCGAGAGAGTGTGGGACAGAGAGAGAGTGAGAGTGGGACAGAGAGAGATGGACAGACAGTGAGAGGGACAGAGAGGGGGAGAGGGGGGACAGAGAGAGAGGGGACAGAGAGAGAGAGACAAGAGAGAAACAGAGCGAAAGACAGACAAAGAGAGACAGACAGAAAGACAGACAGAGAGAGAGAGAGAGAGAGAGCGAGAGAACAAAGGGGATTATGAAGGCATGAGAGAGGAGCGAGTGGACAGCTATCTGCAGAGCCAAAAGAGATGGGGGAGATATTGAACAATTTCTTTTCTTCGGTATTCACCAAGGAGAAGGATATTGAATTATGTGAGGTAAGGGAAACTAGTAGAGTAGCTATGGATACTATGAGTTTCAAAGTAAAAGAAGTACTGGCACTTTTGAAAAATATAAAAGTGGATAAGTCTCCAGGTCCTGACAGGATATTCCCTAGGGCATTGAGGGAAGTTAGTGTAGAAATAGCCGGGGCTATGACAGAAATATTTCAAATGTCATTAGAAACTGGAATAGTCCCCGAGGATTGGCGTACTGCGCATGTTGTTCCATTGTTTAAAAAGGGTTCTAAAAGTAAACCTAGCAATTATAGACCGGTTAGTTTGACTTCAGTGGTGGGCAAATTAATGGAAAAGATACTTAGAGATAATATATATAAGTATCTGGATAAAGAGGGTCTAATTAGGAACAGTCAACATGGATTTATGCCTGGAAGGTCATGTTTGACTAATCTTCTTGAATTTTTTGAAGAGGTTACTAGGGAAATTGACGAGGGTAAAGCAGTGGATGTTGTCTATATGGACTTCAGTAAGGCCTTTGACAAGGTTCCTCATGGAAGGTTGGTTAAGAAGGTTCAACTGTTGGGTATAAATGCAGGAATAGCAAGATGGACTCAACAGTGGCTGAATGGGAGAAGCCAGAGGGTAATGGTGGATGGCTGTTTGTCGGGTTGGAGGCAGGTGACTAGTGGGGTGCCTCAGGGATCTGTGTTGGGTCCTTTGTTGTTTGTCATGTACATCAATGATCTGGATGAAGGGGTGGTAAATTGGATTAGTAAGTATGCAGATGATACCAAGATAGGGGGTGTTGTGGATAATGAAGAGGATTTCCAAAGTCTACAGAGTGATTTAGGCCAGTTGGAAAAATGAGCTGAAAGATGGCAGATGGAGTTTAATGCTGATAAATGTGAGGTGCTACACCTTGGCAGGACAAATCAAAATAGGACGTACATGGTAAACGGTAGGGAATTGAAGAATACAGTTGAACAGAGGGATCTAGGAATAACCGTGCATAGTTCCTTGAAGGTAGAATCTCATATAGATAGGGTGGTAAAGAAAGCTTTTGGTATGCTAGCCTTTATAAATCAGAGCATTGAGTATAGAAGCTGGGATGTAATGTTAAAATTGTACAAGACATTGGTGAGACCAAATCTGGAGTATGGTGTACAATTTTGGTCGCCCAATTATAGGAAGGATGTCAACAAAATAGAGAGGGTACAGAGGAGATTTACTAGAATGTTGCCTGGGTTTCAACAGCTAAGTTACAGAGATAGGTTGAATAAGTTAGGTCTTTATTCTCTGGAGCGCAGAAGGTTAAGGGGTGACTTGATAGAGGTCTTTAAAATGATGAGAGGGATAGACAGAGTTAATGTGGACAAGCTTTTCCCTTTGAGAATAGGGAAGATTCAAACAAGAGGACATGACTTTAGAATTAAGGGACAGAGGTTTAGGGGTAACATGAGGGGGAACTTCTTTACTCAGAGAGTGGTAGCGGTGTGGAATGAGCTTCCAGTGGAAGTGGTGGCGGCAGGTTCGTTGGTATCATTTAAAAATAAATTGGATAGGCATATGGATGAGAAGGGTATGGAGGGTTATGGTATGAGTGCAGGCAGGTGGGACTAAGGGAAAAAAGTTGTTCGGCACGGACTTGAAGGGCCGAGATGGCCTGTTTCCGTGCTGTAATTGTTATATGGTTATATGGTTAAGGAGCCTTGCAGGAATAATTGTGGAACAGCAATGGCAGGCATTTCTGGGCATAATCTGGAAGACACAGGATCATTTAATTCCAAAAAGGAAGAAAGATTCTAATGGGAGTAGGAGGCAACCGTGGCTGACAAGAGAAGTTAGGGATAGAATAAAACTAAAAGAAAAGATGTATCATCTTTCCATCATTCCCACTTCACAGCAAAGAGTAGCCAGAAGCCAGAGGATTGGGAAACTTCCATAGGACAACGGAAGGAAACAAAATGGGTGATACGGGCTGAAAAGATAATAGACAATAGACAATAGGCGCAGTAGGCCATTTGACCCTTCGAGCCAGCACCGCCATTCAATGTGATCATGGCTGATCATCCCCAATCAGTACCCCGTTCCTGCCTTCTCTCCATATCACCTGACCCTGCTATTTTAAGAGCCCTATCTAGCTCTCTCTTGAGAGCATCCAGAGAACCTGCCTCCACCGCCCTCTGAGGCAGAGAATTCCACACTCACCACTTTCTGTGAGAAAAAGTGTTTCCTCATCTCCGTTCTAAATGGCTTCTTCCTTATTCTTAAACTGTGGCCCCTGGTTCTGGACTCCCCCAATATCGGGAACATGGTTCCTGCCTCTAGTGTGTCCAAACCCTTAATAATCTTATATGTTTCAATGAGATCCACTATCATCCTTCTAAACTCCAGATTGCACAAGCCCAGCTGCTCCATTCTCTCAGCATATGACTGTCCCGCCATCCCGGGAATTAAGCTTGTAAACCTACGCTGCACCCCCACAATAGCAACAATGTCCTTCTTCAAATTAAGGGACCAAAACTGCACTCAATACTCCAGGTGTGGTCTCACTAGCGCTCTGTACAAGATGAAGTACGAAAGGAAGCTGGCCAGGAATGTAAAGAAGGACAGTAAAAGCTTCTTTAGATATGTTAAGGAAAAAAGAGAGGGAGAGCGAGAGAGAGGGGGGGGGAACGGACAGACGCATGAGACAGGAGCTGGCCAAGGTAGACTGGAAAGGGATCCTAGCAGGAATGACGGTGGAACAACAATGACAGGAATTTCTGGGCATTCTCCGGAAGACGCAGAATCATTTGATTCCAAAAAGGAAGAAAGATTCTAAGGGGAGTAGGAGGCAACCCACGCAGGTCAAGGGAAGAACGTACAAACTCCAC
Organism: Raja brachyura; assembly: GCA_963514005.1. The sequence continues at coordinate 97,901 of CAUPSL010001066.1, forward strand.
ACAGACAGCACCGTAGTCAGGATCGAACTCGGGTCTCTGGCGGTGAGGCAGCAACTGTACCGCTGAGCCACTGTGCTGCGCAGAATTATATAACAGTTTCCTCCGCTATAAATGCACCCAATATGTGCTAGTAATGTCCTGTTTGCCAGCTTGTTGACCCTCTGTCTTCCCCTCCTGCAGGGTTTAGGAGCCGTTGCTGTGGACGGAGAGACGGGGACAAGAGCGGCCATTGAGGGCGGCAAGGGTGCCGGTAAGCCCCCCTATCTGCTCGATGTGAGGACTGATCTTCGATGGAGGCACACATGACGGGGCACAACAAGGAGAAGCGTTATGAGTGTGACGTGTGTGGTAAGGCCTGGCGAGCGCCGAGCCTGCTGGCGATCCACCGGCGGGTGCACACGGGAGAACGCCCCTTCAACTGCTCGCAGTGCGGTAAGAACTTTTCCCGCTACGAGTGCCTGATGCAGCACAACCGCGTGCACTCCGGTGAGAGGCCCTTCACCTGCTCCGACTGCGGCAAGAGCTTCAAGAAGGCAGATGTGCTGAAGATCCACCGGCAGGTGCACACGGGCGAGAAGCCCTATGGCTGTTCCACTTGCAGCAAGAGTTTTGCCCAGTTCTCGGGGCTACTGCAGCACCGGCGGGTGCACAGCAGTGAGCGGCCCTTCACCTGCACCAACTGCGGCAAAGGCTTCCGGTCGTCAAAGGATTTGGGGAGGCACAGGCGCATACACACCGGGGAGCGGCCCTACACCTGCAACAACTGCGGCAAGACCTTCGCCCAGTGCAGCACCCTGCTGCAGCACCAACGCACCCACACCGGCGAGCGCCCCTACACCTGCGCCCAGTGCGACAAGGGCTTCACCCACTCCAGCACCCTGCTGAAGCACCAGCGCACCCACACCGGCGAGCGCCCCTACACGTGCGCCCAGTGCGGCAAGGGCTTCACCCACTCTAGCAACCTGCTGGTGCACCAGCGCACCCACACCGGCGAGCGTCCCTACACCTGCGCCCAGTGCGACAAGGGCTTCACCAACTCCAGCACCCTGCTGAAGCACCAGCGCACCCACACCGGCGAGCGCCCCTTCACCTGCGCCCAGTGCGGCAAGGGCTTCACCCAATCCAGCACCCTGCTGTTGCACCAGCGGACCCACACAGGGGAGCGGCCCTATACCTGCGCCCAATGCGGCAAGGGCTTCACCCAGTCCGGCAACCTGCTGGTGCACCAGCGCACCCACACCGGGGAGCGGCCCCACAGCTGCGCCCAGTGCGGGAAGGGGTTCACCCGCTCCAACTATCTGCTGTCCCACCAGCGGGTGCACACCGGTGCCCGTCCCTTCCCCAGCCCAGTGTGTGGAGAGCGCTTTGCCAAGGCCTCCCACGCCCTGTCTCACCAGCACGTGCACACCAGGGGCCAGCCCTACGACTGCTCGTACTGCGGTGAGGAATTTGACAGCTCGCGGGGGTTGCGGCAGCACCGGCGGACCCACGCCGGCGAGCAGCTGCTCCCACTGTGACAAGAGAGCACGGGGGCTGCGGGAGCACCAGCGGATACACACCGGAGACTCTTTGTGTGCGCTGAGTGTGGCAAGGGTTTCACCCACATGTCCAGCCTGTGGCAGCACAGGCAAAGTAACAGCATTGAGTATCTCTTCCCCTGCCCGTCCTCTGGTAAGGGCTTCACCCGCCTTGACCACCTGCTGGGGCACCGGCGAGTCCACATCGGCCAGCACCCCTTCACCTGCCCGCTCTGTGGCAAGGCCTTTGCCCGCTCCTCCAGCTTCCTGGCACACCGCCACGTGGATAGATAGGCGCTGTTTAGGTAGACACAAAATGGTGGAAGGAATGGGTGATGTTTTCGGTCATTTCTTCAGTCACCCATTCCATCTCCAAAGGTGCTGCTTGTCCTGCTGAGTTACTCCAGCACTCTGTGTCCTTTATGTTGTAAACCAGCATCTGCAGTTCCTTGTCTTTAAACCATTCTGGTTAACCATCTCTGCACCTTCCTCAAAGCCTCCACATCAATCCTGTAATGGAGTGACCTGTATGCAATACTCCAAATGTTACCTGACCATTGTTCCTTAAAGCTGCACAAATACATTCCCCTCACTCCCCGCTCCCTCCACTCTCCCCCCATGAGGGAATACACAAGAATACACAAATTATCTCCACTCCACGCTCTCGTGCCCCCTTCCCTCTCAGTTTCTGTCTCACACACACACTTCCTCTCTCTCTCACACACACAAACACTCTCTCTCTCACACACACAGTCCCTCTCTCACACACACACTCTCACTCTCTATTTTGCTCTCTCTCACACATTCACTCTCAGACACACTCTCTCTCTCACACACTCTCTTGCTCTCTCACACACACAAACACTCCCCCTCTCAATCTCTCTCTCTCTCTCACACACACACAGTCTCACACGCTCTTTCTCTCAAACATGCACACTCTCTCACACACACACTCACACACTCACGCACACGCGCCGAACACCTCAGCTCGGTTCACAATAACCAACCTGATCTCCAGGTGGCTCAGCACTTCAACTCTCCCTACCATTTCATATCCGAATTTTCTGTCCTGGGCCTCCTCCATGGCCAGAATGAGGACCACCGCAAATTGGAGGAGCAGCACCTCATATTTCCCTTGGGCAGTTTGCACGCCAGCGGTATGAACATTGACTTCTCTAATTTCAGGTAGTCCCTATTTTCTCATTGCATTCCCAGCTCTCTCTCAGCCCACTGGCTCCACCTCTTCTTCCTCCCTCCCCCACCCTCACAGCAGTCTGAAGAAGGGTTTCGACCGGAAATGTTGCCTATTTCCTTCGTTCTATAGATGCTGCCTCACCCGCTGAGTTTCTCCAGCATTTTTGTCTACCTTCGATTTTCCATCATCCGCAGTTCCTTCTAGGGCATTTTAAAGTGTTTTTTAAAGAACGTTTTGAAGCATTTGTGCCTTGCGTAACAAATAAAGCAAGTTTATCCAGACCTCACTGTGAAAGAGTTTAATTTGGTCAAGTTTAGTTCGTAAATTAAAAATGGAGATTTGCTGAAAAACAGAAAGCAGTCAAATTTAAAAGAGAATTTCTCAGCAGAATAAAGTCTGGGAAAATCTAGTTTCTATAAGATCCCCCCTCAGTCTTCTAAATATAAAGAGTACAAGCCAAGTCTATCCAGTCTTTCCTCATATGAAAGTCCTTTCGCTATGAATGCTAACATACCATTTGCTTTCTTCACTTCCTGCTGCACCAGCTTGCCTACTTTCAATGATTGGTGTACCATGACACCCAAGTCTCGTTGCATCTCCCCTTTTCCTAATTTGCCACCATTCAGATAATAGTCTACCCTCCTGTTTTTTGCCACCAAAGTGGATAACCTCACCTTTATCCACATTATACTGCATCTGCCATGCATTTCCCTACTCACCCAGCCTATCCAAATCACCTTACAGCCTCCCAACATCCTCCTCACAGTTAACACTGCCCCCCAGCTTCATGTCATCCGCAAATTTGGAGATGTTGCTTTCAATTCCCTCGTCCAATCAGACCTTGTTCACCATTCGTTGGCCGGTGTTTGGGGCAACTGGTGACTGTGCTCCACTGCCTGTGTTGGGTCCCCACACTCGCAGTAGGCGCTGTCCATGAGGCCCCACCTCTTCATCATTACTCCATAGCGTCCGATTCCTGTCCTCAAGCGGTTGAGGGTTGTCCACTGCTTTTGGGGCAGGGACGCCCATGGGGTCATCGATGTACTGGTGTAGCCTAGATGGTTCTGCTGACTTCCACTGGTCTCTCCATCTCATCTAGACGAAGCGGCCTGAGAAGCGTCAACCGGTGTTGTGTAGAGCAGCTCTTGGGCTTGCATGGGGCGGCGTGACTCGAGGCACACGGCTTGTCGTGGTGTCTCCGTGATGATCTGATGGAGGAGGTGGGATTCACTGGTCTGTGCCTTTCCAGAGAGGGACAGCGTGGCAGCTTCTCGTCTGATGATGGCCGGGGCGATGCCAGCGAGGATGGGTTTACTGGGGTGGCTCGTAGGCATCTGGAGACAGTCAGTCTGCAGGGCGCTGTTGAGGGCAGCATCCAGCTTCTTGGCATCAGGGCGACGGCAACAGACCTGGGGCGCATTACTCAGCGGCTGAGAACACCAGCTAAGGTCAAGGTAGTGGCTTTCACACAAGTCTTACAAGCTTGTTTTAGCTCATAGATGGATGCCCATTCTGGAACCAAGATGGAAGCCATTTGAAAACAAAATGGAGTTAGTTGTCCTTCCGGAAAGGGCAGCTGTACTGAAGCTGTGCCAAGATTTGAGAGTAAGGCAGACATTGCAAATATATGGGTCCAGCCTCCCTTGTTTCCCTTGGGCTACGGATCTTTCACTCAGATTTAGAAGGTGTGTTTTATTGATAATATGTATACTTACACTGACATTCATTTGTTCTTTGAGTGGAGCCCGAGAAGCACTGAGCAACGTGTGTGCTCTTTATAGATTTTGCCACTCCCATCTGGCAAATTGATTAAAGATTGCTTTGGTTTACCTTTAACAATTTTGTTGCTGTCTGCTTTCTTTAAGAGATGAACTTTGACAACTGTGCTCTTTGGAATTCTACAGAATTCATGTTGTACTGTCAATAATGAAAGAAAATGCCAACTATCTCCAGAAATGATAAGAAATCATTCTCGCCTCCATGCATATCTGTAGCCGCAGGGCAATCGCACACCTCCCCACTACTTCAAAGCTAGTTACTACACTTGGCAATATCGTTTGGCCAGTGCTGTATTTTCATTGGTTTCATGGATTTGATTAGATTAGGAAAGTGAATGGTATGTTAGCATTCATAGCAAAAGGATTTGAGTATAGGAGCAGGGAGGTCCTACAGCAGTTGTACAGGATCTTGGTGAGACCACACCTGGAGTACTGTGTACAATTTTGGTCTCCAAATCTGAGGAAACACATTCTTGCCATAGAGGGAATACAGAGAATGCTCACCAGACTGATTCCTGGGATGTTAGGACTTTCATATGAAAAAAGACTGGATAGACTTGGCTTGTACCCTCTTGAATTTAGAAGATTGGGGGGGGGGGGGGTCTTATAGGAACTTTAAAAATTCTTAAGGGGTTGGACAGGCTAGATGCAGGAAGATTGTTCCCGATGTTGGGGGAGTCCAGGGCACGGGATCACAGTTTAAGGATAAGGGGGAAATCTTTTAGTACCGAGATGAGAAAAACATTTTTCACACAGAGAGTGGTGAGTCTGTGGAATTCTCTGCCTCAGAAAGTAGTGTAGGCCAGTTCATTGGCTATATTTAAGAGAGAGTTAGATGTGGCCCTTGTGGCTAAAGGGATCAGGGGATATGGAGAGAAGGCAGGTATCGGATACTGAGTTGGATGATCATCAATGATCATATTGAATGGCCGTGCAGGCTCTAAGGCCCGAATGGCCTAAACGACTTCCCCCTTATCCTTAAACTGTGACCCCCTGTCCTGGACTTCCCCAACATCGGGAACAATCTTCCTGCATTCAGCCTGTCCAACCCCTTAAGAATTTTGTAAGTCTCTATGAGATCCCCCTAATCTTCTAAATTCCAGCGAGTACAAGCCAAGTCTATCCAGTCTTTCTTCATATGGAAGTCCTGCCATCCCATGAATCAGTCTGGTAAACCTTCTCTGTACTCCCTCTATGGCAAGAATGTCTTTCCTCAGATTAGTAGACCAAAACTGTACGAAATACTCCAGGTGTAGCCTCACCAAGACCCCGTACAACTGCAGTAGAACCTCCCTGCTCTTGTACTCAAATCTCACGGGAGGGCATTATTCCATCTCTCCACCAATTCCAATATTGCTGGCCTGTTGGGGGCGGGCGGGGGGGCTTCCTGCTGGGCGTGTTGTGAGCCGAAGGGACTGGTTTCCAGAGGGTTAGTATGGACATTGTGTGTCGAATAGATTCTTGGGCTGGCAGCTCAGTCTCCGAGGCCTGGCAGTACAGTCACTCAGAACTGGAAGCTGAGAGACGGCCAGAAACTATGCCCAAAACAGGTGACAGCTGTGAGAGAGAAGGGGGAGAGGGAGGATTATTGGGCTGGCAGTACAATTATGGCTGGTTGGGCTGGCAGTTCACTTTCTCACAGCTGATGAGCTGGCAGTGCAATCAAACGGCTGCTGGGCTGACAGTTCACTTACTGACGGCTGGTGGGCTGGCAGTTCAGTCACTGACAGCTGGTGGGCTGGTAGTTCACTTCCTCGCGGCTGGTGAGCTGGCAGTGCAGTTACTCATGGCTGGTGGGCTGGCAGTTCACTTCCTCACGGCTGGTGGGCTGGCAGTGCAATCACTCATGGCTGGTGGGCTGGCAGTTCACTTCCTCACGGCTAGTGGGCTGGCAGTGCAGTCACTCATGGCTGGTGGGCTGACAGTTCAGTCACAGCTGATGGGCTGGCAGTTCACTTACGGCTGGTCGGCTGGCAGTGCAGTTACTCACAGCTGGTAAGCTGTCAGTTCACTCGGTCATCCCCCTCCCGTCACACCACACTCTGCTCCTTGTCATTCCCCTCCCCATCCCCATGCATTCTGTCCATTTCCCCAAAACCCCCTCCCCCCATGCACTCTTAGTGGCTCTCCCACAGAGGAGCCATTCCTGCCTATTAGGTTCCCATTGTGATGAACATCACGCAGGCATGAAAAGTGGAAAAAGGATTTATTAAATTTTAAAATGTGAATGACTTAAAATATGAGAGCATTTTAAATATTAAAGAAAAGAATTGTTATTTCTTACAATATGTCTCTTGTGCCTTTTCCTGCTGCTCACTGTGTCTTTATGTATCTGCGGTTGATAAAAAAGAGAAACAATTTAAATATAGAGAGATTGAGCGGTCAAATTTCAAGAAAGAAAATCGGAGAATTTATCTCAGAAGTCATCATTCAACGAAGCACGTTTTTACTGTCAACATTCTTGGTCGATGTTCCATCCTTCAGGAAAACATTGACATCTTCCTTCATCTTTCCTCGGCTAAGAGCCACATATAGTTGCCCATGCTGAAATACCGGTTTGTCGAGGTAGATCAACACCTTATGCATTGTTTGTCCTTGTGCTTTATGGATCGTCATACTAAAACTTGATTGAATGGGGAAGTGGGTGCGCTGAAGGGGAAGGTATTCACCTGTTAAATTGAGTGCATACACTGCTCTCTGCTCAGCATTCAGCAGAGGCCCATCCTCCTCAACAAATTGCTGCTGTTCAGTTCTATCGTATTGCAATTTCTGCAGCAATTCTGGAGTGTCATCATCAAGGTGCAATCTTTCATCTCTTGGTTGTGGCAAATTACAAGAAATTACGTCCTGACGGCCATCAGGCTATTAAACATCATGAACAAGCTCTGAACTACGAAAGACTATATTATTTGTACTATAGGTAACATTATCTGTCGATCACACACACACACCCTTCACTGCACAGACACTCACAGACACACACGCACACGCTCACATACACAGACACAAACTCACACACACAGCCACACACACACATGCAAATACACAGACTCTCACAGACACACACTCACACAGACACACACTCACATACACAGACACACTTACACACACACAGACACACGCTCACATACACACTCACACAGACAAACACACTCACACACACAGTCACATACACAGACTTACACACACACACACACACAGCCAAACATTCAGACACACACACACTCACATACACAGACTCACAAACACAGATGCACACACACACAGACACATACACATGCTCATGCACACTCACACACAGACTCACACACAGACTATCACGCACACATGCACACACACACTCACACACACAGCCTCTCTCTCACACACACACAGACTCTCACACACAGATACACACACTCACTCACACTCACACACACACAAACTCGCGCACACAGAGACGTACACATAGACTCTCACACACACACACACTCACACTCACACACAGACTCACATGACAATAAACTCTCTTGACTTGACCAGATGGCGATAAAAATGTGCAACTCTCCATACAGAAGGCTCAGAACACCTTTACTCTGGCAATTGAGGAAGTTTCATCAGCAAAAATATCTGAAAGCAGAAATAACAAGCTGACGGTTTAATTATGAAATAATTCCCTGAACATTCAGCCATTTAGTAAGTGTAAAACAAAGTGGGACATTAGCTTTGACTCCAGCAGACTGCTCAGCTCATTGAACACATCAAGTGTTGGTTACAACTTTATACAAGTGTGTGTGTGTGTGTGTGTGTGTGTGTGATGGATATGCAGCATTAATCTCCTGCAACACATCCAATGACAAAACGCTGCAGCAGCAGCAGCAGCAGCTGTTGCTCACCATGACATTTCTGCTTTAAACTGTCACTGGGACACATTACTCACATCAATAAATTTAATGTGCTGCCAAGTCTCTCCCTAAGATTAGAGCCATCCACTGGGGAGCGGCGGGCAAAATACTCACCGATGGATGGATGGCAATCTGCTGCCATCGCTCCCCGGCCCCGAGTCTCCCCTCCCGGAGAGCCGTAGTTAAGATGGCCACCTATGGCTTCATTCCCATTGATTTTAATGGGAGACTGCCAGTAGTTAAGATGGCAGCCTATATTTAACTGTACCACTGACACCTCCGATTTATCCTTCTCACTCTCCAATTGTTGATTAAACCCGACCATATTATGGTCACTACGTCCTAATGGTTCGTTACAGAACACCAAATCCAGAATTGCCTTCTCCCTGGTAGGCTCCAATACAAGCTGCTCTGGGAATCCATCACGGAGACACTCCACAAACTCCCTTTCTTGGGGTCCAGTACCAACCTGATTTTCCCAGTCTACCTGCATGTTGAAATCTCCCATAACAAGCGTAGCATTACCTTTCTTCCTTGCTTCGTACCAGCTAGTCAGGTGAATATTGATTTGTGAGGTGCAGCTGTAGTTCTGTGGGTGCAGTGCTCAGTATCTGCATGCAAGCAGCTGCCTGTCAACACTGTGTATCCCAAGCCCCACATTTCTCAGAACAGGGAGTGGTCTTGCTGCTGAAACCAAGACTAACCGGTTTGACAACCTTCTACTGTATAAAGCAAAGATCCTACAGCAAGCAAGATAGACCACTCCTGCTAAATGCAATGGGCTGACATGTAGTACGCAAGGGAGTGGAACGTGGGACTTTTCATGTATTTCAGTAACCCGACTCGACCTGCAGTATAATCAGCGTTGCGGGGGAACAGGTTGTGTAAATAAATTATAATTCTGAAAATGAGAAGATTTTTACCAAATTACTTTTATTTTTACGAGGATGTTTCCGTATCCGGCTTCCGTCTCCGCACTATTATCCTACGGGATCTTTGGTGCGGAGACGGAAGCCGGTTACAGAAATGGGGCCGAGAATTATCCATGAATCTGCCCATGACTGTACTACGTCTGTTTCGTCGAGTGATCTATCATGCTTGCTATAAGATCGTTGGTGTAATGTGCATAAAATGCTTTCAAAATTCCTGTTAACTCTTTCTGCTGGTAGGATTACAGTAACATGGATAGGATTTGAACATAACCTGTAGGAATTTTGTCAGCGGCATTCGTGTCATTTTGTCAGCGGGAAAAAGTCTCTGTCATCTTGTTACTCATATTTTTTTCTTCCTTCCTTCCTTCCTTCGCTGTATTTCTATTTGTGCACAAACGGTATGTGACAGCGCTACGATGTTTCACCAGGTTCCTCACCGTTTCCCTGTGCTGTGAGTGCAAAAAGTTTCATTCCATCTTGTAATGATGTATCTTGTAAAACTTATCGAGGTTTAAAACCAGTCCACGCGCAGATTGGTCTCCTCCACTGTCAGTCACCCAGGACGGTGATGACCCTTCCGGCACACCATCGCCAGCTCATCTGTCACGATAAAGCTGAAGGAGCTGAGTTTGTGCATCACCGCGGCCGGAGTGCAGAGCTGCCCGAGTTCGGAGCGTCCTGGAGCCTGGCCGACTGCGAGGCCGACTGCGGCAACCACGAGATCCCGAGGAAGTGAGGAGGGAGAGTAGGGGGATTGATGGAGCCGGGCTCTGGATCGGACAGGCAGCCAGCACCCAGGGATCATCCCGGTATAATATAAGACAATATAATACATATGATACAATACTATACAATAACATTAAATACCATACAATATTATACAATATAATACACAATATAATACAATAATATACCATGTAAGACAATATAATATTATATTGTCTTATATTTATATTTTTATTGATCTAATATATTTATCATTATATTTATTTAATATATTTATCATTATATTATCATTATATTTATTTAATATATTTAGCATTGATGTCTTATTATTATTAATGTTTAGTCTTTTCTGAGTCATTCGCAACTGTCACTGTATGTCATGTTGTTACTTGTGGGCGGAGCACCAAGGCAAATTCCTTGTCTGTGAATACTTGGCCAATAAACTTACTTACTTAATACAAGATAAGACAATATAATACAATAATATACAATATTATGCAATGATATACAATATAATACAACTAGACTAAATGGGATCCATTGGGTCCCATGTTCACACGGGGGGCTAGTACCCCAATGCAATATTCCACTTCTCCACCAATTCCAATATTGGTGGCCAGTGGGGGGGGGGGGGGGGGGGGGCTTTCTGTGGTTCTAGTATGGGTGTTGTGGGCCAAATGGACTGGTTTCCAGAGGCTTAGTATAGACATTGTGGGCCGACTGGATTCTTGTGCTGGCAGCTCAGTCACTCAGGCCTGGTGGGCTGGCAGCTCAGTCACTTAGGCCTGGTGGGCTGGCAGCTCAGTCACTGAAACTGCCGGAAATTCTGCCCAAAACAGGTGGGGGACTGTGAGAGAGAAGGGGGAGAGGGTGGAGAATCAATTTTTAGACATTTTTCATCGTTTTTTCTGCAGATCACAGCAATGAAGGAGGAAAGTCTATCCTGGCCAGGATCACTCAGGGAGCCAATGAGGGGAGGGAGAAAAACACTGGGGTGAGGTTTACTACTTGCAGCGTGAATACTTACTGATGGTCCAAAGGGACTCCTGGGGTAGTACACTTCTGATGGGCCGATGGGACTTTTAAAAAAGGGTACCTATTCTGGACTTTTCCTGCGCTGGCAGGGCCTTTTGGGCCAAAATGCTCCTCCTGGGCTAATATGGGCATTTTGGGCAAATGGGACTGGTTACTCGGCTAATAGGGCCTTTGTGGGGTGAAATGAGTGGTTTCAGGCAGGCAAACAACTCATTTCATTTCATTTCCATTGCAGTTTCAAGCACAGAGCAGGCCGAACAATTCATTGCATGTTCATTTCATTTCCATTTCCACTGCAGTTTCAAGCACAGAGCAGACCAAGCAACGATTTGCATTTTCATTTTGGGCTAACAAATCATTTATTGCAAGTACATTGCAGACTGAGTTCAGTTGACTCACAGCTTAGAATCACAGTTGTGGACTCCCTTGCGATCTTCCATAGTGAGTTACTCACACCTGTCATCCAGGGCTTTATACTCCTGCCCCCACCCCGGGAAGGGACGTTCCCTTCATCATGGTGATTGATAGGCGAGAGGACCAATGAGCTGATATCATGATTTTCGAAGCACTCATAACTTTTTTTTCTTCGACTGGAGGAGGACTGTGAGTAAAATGGCCAAAAATCATAGCGATATGGGGTAGCGTTTTTCTAAAATCAAATAACAACGTAGACAGGAAGTGGTCAAGATGAGGCTTTTAGTTATATAGGTTAGGAACCAATTAGAAGTATTAGGAGAGAGAAAGAGTGAGCGAGAGACAGAGAGAAATAAAGAGACAGACAGAGAGAGAGACAGAGAGAGGGGGCTGGTACTATGAGAAGGAGAGGGGGGAGAAGGCAGGAACGTGGTACTGATTGGGGATGATCAGCCATGATCACATTGAATGGTGGTGCTGGCTCGAAGGGCCGCATGGCCTACTCCTGCACCTACTGTGTATAATCTTTGCTATTGTCTAGTGACCCCCCTCTATCTCTCCCCTCCTTTCCTCCCCCCTCGCTCACTTCCGTCTCCCCCTCTCTCTTCAGCCTGTGGCCACCCGCACAAGTCCAGCCTCAAATGCCTTTGACGACAGCACCTTGTCTCCACTGAACAAGAACTCATGGACAGGTAAGAGAGGGGGGAGAGAGAGGGGGGAGAGAGGAGGGGGGAGAGAGGGGGGGTGGAGGGGGGGGGGGTGGAGGGAGGGAGTGAGAGGGAGGGCGAGAGAGAGAGAGGGCGAGAGAGGGAGGGAGAGGGGGTGAGAGGGACGGGAGGAAGGGGAGAGGGGGGAGAGAGGGGAGAGAGGGGAGAGAGGGAGAGGGACAGTGAGCTGTAGATGTAGTGGACCAACGCCATGACGGTATCGGGACAGTCCTCCAATGACGCCAACAATCCACCCCCCCCCCCCCCGGCGCGTGCGCGTTCCCAACGGCCGCTCGGCTTGGCGGGAAGAGGCAGCGCGCGGGGCCCCGCCTCCCCATGGCGCGCGCTCCCGCCTCGCGCCAACCGTCGACGCGCGCTCCCGCATGACTGCCGGCGCGCGCTGGGGGCGGGGTCGCCGGCTGACTGACAGCAGCTTCAAGCAAAGATTATAGAGGCTTCAACCGGTTAAAGTCTAAAGACAAACATAAAGGCAACTCGCGTTCCCCGGGAGCGAGTGAGTGAGTAAGTGAGGCAGCGTCGACAGTGGGGCCGCCCGGGAGTGAGCGAGGGAGACAGAGAGAGAGCGTCGACAGTTGGGGCCGGAATGTTCTGGAATGTGGGCGGGGCCGAGCGGAATGCTGTGTGTTGACGTCACTCGGACACGCGCCGTTTCCCGGGAGCAGCCGTTGGTAACCGACAGTTTAAAGCCGGGAGAGCACACGGTGTCCATTTTTTGTAATTATAAATCAGTGGGCTAGGAAGTTGGGTTTGGAACAAGGGGGTATTATAGAGCATATGTTATGGCTACCTGTGCCCTATTGGGTTCTTCCTGAACTGGTTATTGAGCTTGCGTTTCTTGAGGGAAAAGATAAGCGTGAGGTGACTCCAAGAATAATGGAATATTTTAATTTAATTCGTGAGAGCACTTTGATTGTTTTCACAGATGGATCTAAGGACCCAGTTAGTGGGAGAGCGGGGTTTGGAGTGTATGTGGAGCAGTTTGGGTTGAGGTTTGGTCGACGCATTTCTGATGGAAGCTCTGTTCTCACAGCTGAATTAATGGCAATTCAATGGGCTCTAAGGTGGATTGAGGAAGCCAGTTTTAGAGAAGTCATATCTGTTCTGATTCTGTAGCTGCTCTTGAAACTTTAAGAGCGGGGAAATCTAAAGCTCGTCCTGACATTCTAAATGAAATCTTGGGTGTGTTTTCCAGAATTGGGTTTGCGTATAATATCACCTTTTGCTGGGTTCCTGGGCATGCTGGAGTGAGGGGGAATGAGCAGGTGGACCTCGTAGCAAAGGAAAGTTTAAAAAGAGAAATAGATATTCATGTATCATTGGGGAGAGTGGAATTGAGAGAAATAATTAAAGAGGGATTAATAAAAGAATGGCAGGGAGGATGGGAAAAGGAAGTCAGGGGTAGACATTACTTTTCTATTCAATCTGAAGTTAGGAAAATATGTTTTTGTACATCTCTGTCTCGTAGGGACTCAGTTAAATTGTGTAGGTTGAAATTGGGACACTGGGTTAAATTATTATTTGTACATTATCGGGAAACATGTTTCTGGCTTGTGTGAATGTGGGAGTGATGAGACAGTTAAGCATGTTTTCCTAGAATGTAAAAAGTATAGGGTAGAAAGAAAAGTATTGTTAGTTAGACTGATGGGACTTGGTGTTGAGGAATTTTCTGTTTTATCTTTGTTTGGGTATAATGAGAAACATCAATTGATATCCAGGGCTGTTCTTCAATTCCTGCATGTGACAGGATTGTATGTAACAATCTAGTTCAAACTCTGAACTGTGGAAGGCAGTAATACGCTTAGCAGCGTCTACACTGCCAGAACCCGATAAAAAGAAAAAAAGAAAGAAAAAGCACACGGTGTCAATGCAGCAGCGGCAGCAATTTGGCTGCTTCACTACTTTACTAACGGTAAAAACGGGCGGCAACGGCTGAGGGAGCGCGAGCGCTGTCGCCGACAGGTATTCGCGTATCGGGTGCCATCTTTCATACTGGCAATCTCCCATTGAAGCCAATGCGGGTGAAGATATAGGCGGCCATCTTTAGTACTGGCAATCTCCCATTGAAGTCAACAGGAGTGATGCCATAGGCCGCCATTTGTAATACTGGCAGTCTCCCTTTGAAGCCAATGGGAATGAATATGTAGACGGCCATCTTTGATAATGGCAATCCCCATTGCAGTCAGTCTGAAGAAGGGTCTCGACCCGAAACGTCGCCTTTCTCCTTCACTCCTTCGATGCTGCTGCACCCGCTGAGTTTCTCCAGCTTTTTGTGTAACCCATTGCAGTCAATGCGGGTTAAGCTATAGGCGGCCATCTTTAATATTGGCAGTCTCCGTTTGAAGCCAATGGGAGTGAAGCTGTAGACGGCCATCTTTAATACTGGCAGTCTCCCATTGCAGTCAATGCGGGTAAAGCTGTTAAAGAAGGAACTGCAGATGCTGGAGAATCGAGGGTTACACAAAAAGCTGGAGAAACTCAGCGGGTGCAGCAGCATCTAAGGAGTGAAGGAGATAGGCGACGTTTCGGGTCGAGACCCTTCTTCAGACCCCCGTAACCCCCGGGTAAAGCTATATGCGGCCATCTTTAGTACTGGCCGCCTCCCATTGAAGCCAATACTGGCAGTCTCCCATTGAAGCCAAACGGAATGAAGCTGTAGGCGGCCATCTTTAATACTGGCAGTCTCCCGTGATGTCAACAGGAGTGAAGCCATACGTACACAAAAGTTACCTATCTCCTTCGCTCCTTAGATGCTGCTGCACCCGCTGAGTTTCTTCAGCTTTTTGTGTAAACCTCGATTTTCCAGCATCTGCAGTTCCTTCATTAACACAGGAGTGAAGCCATAGGCGGCCATCTTAGGCGGGGCCGCACTGCGCATGCGCCACCCTCACAGCACGCCCCGCCCCCCCCCCGCCGTCATCACCGCGCGCTTCCGTCTCGTCTCGTCTCGTCTCCCCCCGGGAAGGTCCGCGCTCTGTCTCCATCGTGGTCCACCAGCGGGTGGGTGGTCGGTCGTGGTCGTCCGGGCGGTTCGAGCGCGAGTGGGAACAAGATGAAGACGGACCCTGGTGAGAGACAGACAGAGACAGAGACAGACAGAGAGAGAGAGAGACAGACAGAGAGTTTGAGTGTAGTTTACTGTGAAACGTTGTCTTGTTGCGGGCTCTCCAGTGAGCGGGAAGACTGGACATGATTACAATCGAGAGAGAGAGAGAGAGAGCGCGAGTTTATTGTGACGTGTCCCAGACAGGACAATGACATCATAAAGTGACGTCATAAAGACCGATTAGATCAGTGTGTCCATACCACATAGAATATATATATATATATATATATACATACACACACCTCAGTAAACAGGTAAACTGTAATAGGCTGTTATAGTTCAGAGTTTTGTGTGAGTTGTGCTTAATAGCCTGGTGGCTGTGGTGAAGAAGCTGTTTCCGGGCATTTCACTGTTGGGTGAAGTTTCAATGATGTGCCCCCTCATTCTTCTAAACTCCAGCGAGTCCAGGCCCAGCGCCGCCAAACGCTCATCCTACGTTACTTAGCCCACTCATTGCTGGTGTGAGGGATGAAGTGATTAAACCCCACTATTGTAAGGATTCAGGAGAAGATTCTAACGTAAACAGGATTCTAACCGATAGAGGCCAGGCAGGGAGAGGATGTTGAGATAGCTGGGAGTAGGTTTATCAGAACTGTCCTTGGGTGAGGATGGATTGCATAGTGTAGCGTAGAGGAGGGTGATAGATGGGACCCTTGTCAGTAGGGACTAGGGATGAAAGGGGACCCTTGTCAGTAGAGACTAGCTTTAGTTCAGATATAAAAAAACTGAGATGGGTCAGTTGGAGGTGAGAAAACTAGGCCAGGTCAATTGCAACTGGGCATGCTTAATGATATAAATGAATATTGGTTATACGCCCCTAGTCAAGAAATTGCTCATTATCATGAACATGCTATGTATGATGTAGGAGGTACTGGGGGATGTACCCATAGACTGTGCACCTCAGTGCTCTGATTGGGGAGAGCCATAAGGGGAGGTTATGCCGGCAGAATTGTGTGTATAAAGGGGCTTTACTGTTCTGACTTTGGTGTGTCTCAATTTGGAGAGGCACCCGAATTCTGCAGATTCGCAAATAAATATAAATCATTTCTTGTTTCGATGATTTAGTCTCTGAGCAGTGATTGTGAGCACGAGTTATATCTCACAAAGTGGGGGCTCGTCCGCGATCGCCACTCCGGCCGCTCGGCGGAAGCATGGAAGGAAGGGATGGTGCACCCCATGCTGTTTTCAGCGGTCTCTCATCTCCATGCTTGCCATCAGCGGTTTGAGCGAGTGATATCCGGACAAGAGACTCGGGAAACAAGAGGGAGTGTTGAAAAAATAAACAAGGGACGGTCGAGCGATTCTTGTGCACAGGACCCGGGTAAGAAAACTGACTATTAAGTATTGCCCGGGCGACCGAGGGTCTGTCGGACGGGAATAGTTTGATAAGACAACAGATAACCGGAACGGGAAAAGTAAGAGTCCGGGGGGGGGAAATTAAGAAGGCTCAATGGTGAAGAGCCACACATTCAGCCTGATAGTCCGTTGGGGCGAATGTGGCAATCTTGGGGAGAAGGAAGCCCTGGGGGTAAAGTTAAAAAAGGAAGGAGCAACACAGAAAGACATAGAAGTGGCAACTTTTAAATTTTTTTAAAATAAAGCTACAGAAACCTATAAATTATATGTGGAAAAAACAGATTTTGAACAAAAAAAATTGACAGAAACCTCAAAGAAATTTCAGGAAATAGAAGAAACTCATATACAGATTGGTCAGGTACATGAGAAGTTTGTGAAAAATATTATAGAAAGCAGAAGGAAGAGTAGCAATAAGAATTATATAAATGTTAATTTTGAAACTTTAATCTGTGCAGGAAATTGCATAATTTCATTGAAGTAAGAATGGAACGAATATGATTTGTGTGTAAAAACCGGTTTTGAATGAATGAGAAAGTTCATATTTGTGATAAGTTTGTTTGTTGCAGGCCACATGCTGTAAGGGTAGGTGTGTGTGTTCCTTTAAGAAATTCTAAGCAATGGGGGAGGTTACGAGCAGCCGTAAGCTAACTAACAACGCTTTGTAACATTGCAACTTAAAAGGGGAAAGTTGGAAAAAGTAGGTGGCTTGGTTTTGCTGATGTTTCTATAGATTTCTTTTCAGTAAAGTTATTTTGGGAAATTGTTACTAGTACTAAATAGTGGTGAAAATGGGTTGAAATAATTGGAAATAAGTTAATGCTGAAACAAAACCAGCTTTGATGGTTTGTTTAGATAAGCATTCAGGCAGGAGCTAACGACGGGAGTGAAAGTAATAAATCAGGAGGAGTCAGTGGAAGATTTTAAAAGAAAGGTGAATATATTTGCAAAGTAGGATAAACTATTTGAGAAGTAAGAAATTCTGTACTCCAATTCTGGAGTATGGTGTACAATTTTGGTCGCCAAATTATAGGAAAGATGTCAACAACATAGGAGATTTGTACAGAGGAGATTTGTACAGAGGAGATTTACTAGAATGTTGCCTGGGTTAATGCAACTAAGTTACAGAGAAAGGTTGAACAAGTTAGGTCTTTATTCTTTGGAATGCAGAAGGTTAAGGGGGACTTGATAGAGGTCTTTAAAATTATGAGAGGGATAGAGTTGACATGGATAAACTTTTCCCATTGAGAGTAGGGAAGATTCAAACACGAGGACATGATTTGAGAATTAAGGGACAGAAGTTTAGGGGTAACATGAGGAGGAACTTCTTTACTCAGAGAGTGGTGGCTGTGTGGAATGAGCTTCCAGTGGAAGTGGAGGCAGGATCGATTTTAACATTTAAAAATAAATTGGATAGGTATATGAACGGGAAAGGAATAGAGGGGTATGGTCTGAGTGTAGGTAGATGGGACTAGGAAGTAAATGTTCGGCATAGACTGGAAGGGCCGAGAGGGCCTGTTTCCGTGGTGTAATGGTTATATGGGTCAAACAGCTTTTGTGGAGGCAAATGGTGTATGTGAACAAATTGAGGTTAGAATGAGAAAGAAGGCATATCAGAAAGGATTAAAGTGGGAAGCAGAGGGATAAATTAATGAGACGGTTTTAAAACGATAACAGCAGGCCAGACACAGATTATCCTTTGGGGCACTCATAAACTGAGAGGGCTAAAAAATACCTTACCCAATATTCCTGATGGGGCAGGAAATGGATTATGGCTTTGGAGGAGAACGTGAGATTTGAAGGCACTGTTGGTGAAAATGATAGGAACCACTAAACTGACAGAACTCCTGAAGATGGCTGGTATAAAAATGCTGTGAACAATGCATTAAACAATGGCATGCTGTTTGGCACAGGCAGGCAGAGGGTATGGCAGGCCCTCAGACAATAATCCAGCAGCCTGTCTGGAGAACAAGCTGAGAAGGTGGAGACAGGAAACTTAACATGATTCAGCGATCATTTGGTCAATGAGGTTGGGAAATATCGCAAATATATGAAAAAGACTTGCAGCCCAGCAGGAAGAGGCGCAGAGAAAAGTGATGCAAATGTAACTTAAAGAGCTGAAAAAGAAAGAGCGTGAAAAAGGAAAGACAATATTGTCAGTAACAACAGACCTGGTTGAAACGTCTGAAATAAGTGATGCACTGACACACAGTGAGTCCTATGAATTAGCCAAACTGGGTCCAGAGGATTCCATGCCAATAATAAATGTAATTGGAAGAGTGTTTCCTCAAATGCCCTATCACGAGTGAAATAAATCTGGATATAAGCCCAGACAGGACTGGGGTCCCCAAGGGAAGGAGGGATCTCAGGGAAGAGGTCAAGGAAGGTTAGTAAGGAGACAGGTAGTGGATAAGATGCGTTGAGGATGTGGACAGGTATGGTAATCAGGAAATAATAATAATAATAATAATAAAGATAATGGTGAACATAAAGAAGAGGTATTAAATACACCTAGGCTAGGATGCTGCAGGGTTTTACATACTAGCCCCATGTTTTTAATCAGATGTTAAAGTCAGATTTGGAAGGTGTTGATATAGTATGTGGATGATTTGTTGGTTGGTTCCACAAGTGAGAAGCAATGTGAGAGAGACATTGTAATCATCTTGGAAAAGATGGCACAGGAGGTCATAAAGTATCAAGGAAGAAGTTGTTGTGTTGTCAGCAGCAGGTAGAATATTTTGGACGAGCAATATATAAATAAGTAAAAGCTAAAGCGCAGGATCAAATTGAAGGGATAATTGAAGTTCCCAAACCTCAGACAGTAGGACAGATGATGATGATCTTGGGAATGGCAGAATATAGTTCAGACTAGATTGGAAAGTATGTTGAAATTGTGATGCCATTAAGGAAAATAATGAAGGAAGAAGGACAGAAGTCTGAGAAATGTTTTACAGTCAGAGCCTTGGAATGAAGGGGACAAAAAGGTTTTGCTTGTGGATGTTTCTTGTTAAAGGGATCATAATAGCAAGTATGTAGGGTTTGAAGTGAGGCATCAGGATGAATTAGACTTTAAGGTAATCAAATTGGAAGCTTGCCTGCAATCTTGCTTAGCTCGGTTGGCAGAAATTAAGGTTTTAAGAGCAGCATATGTACATGGAGTCTGGCACATGTTTGGAGCAGTAGGGAAACAGAAAGGCTTTGAAAGAAACAACGGAGACTCCATGCAAAGTTAGCAGTATCTCCCTATGAAATGTTGTTTGGGTTAACTTATTTGGGAAAGATAGAAGGAATACCCACCATAGAGGGCAGTGATGTATTCTTAAGGAACTATTTACTGGCAGTATCTCGTTCTCTTACAGAATTAAAAGCTAAAGGATTATTGGCTCAAAGCCCACCACTCTACTTTCCGATACATGCTGTAAAGGCCGGCGACTGGGTACTGGTCAAGAATTGAAAGGAGGAGAAACTCCAGCCCAGGTGGACCGGCCAATACCTAGTATTACTGACAACCGAGACAGCAGTACGAACAAAAGAAAAAGGGTGGACCCCACGCGACCCGAGTTAGAGGGCCCGTTGACCCACCCGCTCCTGATAAAGAGGAACAGTGGATGGTGAAGCCGGGGAATAAGCCCCTAACATTAACTTTTAGAAAAAATGTATAACTAGCAGTACGAAAGGAGCAGTTGTGGTATTGCTTGCTCTGCATGTAATCATGGTAAAAAGTATTAATAACTGTGATAAATGTTATCATCCTATCAAATACGGAGGGTAGACAACCAGATCATTTACCTGTCATTCCCATGTGAATGTTGCTTGCTATAGCCTGAGGACTAGAACTATTTGTGAGGACGGGGGAAGGAAGTATTATATGGTAGAGAATAGGGGATATGTAGGGAGGTTTGGGCACGTTACCTGCCAAAAGTGTAAGAGATGGGTTTGTATGACTAGGATAGGACAGTTAGGTCTCCCTTTTCATGCCTTAAGATGGACATTAGACAAAGTGAAGGAGGAAGTAATACAAAGGTTAACGGATGTAGTAGTCACCAAGCCTCCCCCTCCCCTACCTACTCAGCCTCAATTGCACCAGACAATGTATGAAGAAATAAAGAAGCAGATTGAGATCCCTGAAGGAGGGAAAAACTTGTTTGTGGACTTGGCCCACCGGATAGCTGGAACCCTGAATGTGACTAACTGTTGGGTCTGTGGCGGACCACTGATGAGCTCACGTTGGCCGTGGAGAGGATCCATTGTTGACGTATGGGACCTGATGGAGTGGAACCTGACAGTTGGACAAGATCGAGATCCCCAGGCATGGGTCCTGACAGATGCTCCGGTTGGGACTGAGTGTATCTCTAGGCCCTGGGTAAAGGATGCCGTCCTAGTAGGCAGCAGCCCCTGCCAGCGCATCGTCACCCAGTGGCCAAATCAGTCCCGAGTGTGGTGGCCAGAGGAGCCTAAATGGTATCCAACTAAGAAAGACGGGAGAAACTGCACTATCTGAATGAAGACTGATGGAATGGAATTGACTGGACTATGGAACTGCACCGGGAACAACCCTTATCAAGGAATTCCGGTGTTGCGAGATATATGGAACAGGGTTACCTCTAGTGGACCAGCCCCTGAAGGACTGTTATGGGTATGCGGACACAAGGCATACTCGGTGTTGCCAAAAAATTGGAGTGGGACTTGCTTCATTGGACTGGTACAACCGGGATTTTTCCTGTTAGACACTGAAGAAGGGCGGTCGCTAGGAACACCTGTATTTGACGACCGATATCGGAAGAAGAGGAAAATAGACATTGGAGAATGGGAAGGTGATGAATGGCCACCCGCAAGAATCATCTCATACTATGGACCACCCACTTGGGCACAGGATGGATCCTGGGTCTACCGAACCCCGATATACATGTTAAACCGGATCATGAGACTTCAGGCAGTACTGGAAGTAATTACCAACCAAACTGCGGTGGCACTGGAGATGCTGGCAGAGCAGCAGACACAGATGAAACAGCAATATACCAGAACCGGTTGGCCCTAGATTACCTCCTGGCAGAAGAAGGAGGGGTATGCGGGAAATTCAACCTCTCTAATTGCTGTCTAAACATCGATGACAATGGACAGGCTGTAATGGACATATCAGAGGGAATCCGGAAATTGGCACATGTTCCAAAACAGAAGTGGAATTCGATTATGGGAACCCGATGGTGGGATTCCATCCTCGGGGGAACATGGTGGAGAACAGCGGGACTCGTGTTTCTATGTGCAATGGCTGGGCTGATCTTTCAGATGCATTCTGTAGTAGTGCCTATGGGAGAGAGAGGGGCAATACCAAAAATAATGATAATGTGACCAGGGAAGGTCCAGGATCCATAGGAAGAGGAGATTGGGAGAATGTTACATCAATTCGAATTGAAGGAGCTTGAAATTGAGGTTTAATCAATAGATGCATAGCAAAAGAAAAAGGGGGGATTGTGAGGGATGAAGTGATTAAACCCCACTATTGTAAGGATTCAGGAGAAGATTCTAACTTGTAAACAGGATTCTAACCGATAGAGGCCAGGCAGGGAGAGGATGTTGACATAGCTGGGAGTAGGTTTATCAGAACTGTCCTTGAGTGAGGATGGATTGCATAGTGTAGCGTAGAAGGAGGGTGATAGATGGGACCCTTGTCAGTAGGGACTAGGGATGAAAGGGGACCCTTGTTAGTAGAAACTAGCTTTAGTTCAGATATAAAAAAACTGAGATGGGTCAGTTGGCGGTGAGAAAACTAGGCCAGGTCAATTGCAACTGGGCATGCTTAATGATATAAATGAATATTGGTTTTCGCCCCTAGTCAAGAAATTGCTCATTGTCATGAACATGCTATGTATGATGTGGGAGGTACTGGGGGATGTACCCATAGACTGTGCACCTCAGTGCTCTGATTGGGGGGAGCCAGAAGGGGAGGTTATGCCAGCAGAATTGTGTGTATAAAGGGGCTTTACTGTTCTGACTTTGGTGTGTCTCAATTTGGAGAGGCACCCGAATTCTGCAGATTCGCAAATAAATAAAAAGCATTTCTTGTTTCGATGATTTAGTCTCTGAGCAGTGATTGTGAGCACAAGCTCTATCTCACACCACCTTTCTGTACTGCCAGCTTTCAGCGTCTATCTCTCTCTCTCCCCCGGGTACCCAGGCTCCGGCTCACGGGGGGGGGGGGGGGGGGGGACCGCACAAATGTCTCCTTTCTGCAAAACTAATCATTAAAACAATTATTTTTTTTTGCCCAGCATCTGCACCCCCGTCACCCCAACATTGCAAACTATTTTTCAAATAAATAAATTCACATTTACCCCGTTTTTCCACCTTTCTGTACTGCCAGCTTCCAGCGTCTCTCTCCGCTGCTGCCGCTGTACCGAGCCCAGATCCCCGGGACCAGCTTGCAGCTCCCGGGGATCCAGGCCAAAGATTATAGAGGAGCAAGATGCGCCACTCAGCGAAAAAAGCGTAGTATCACATGTGTGATAGTCGCCGCCATATTAGCGGACCAGAGATGGCGTCGACTATGGCATCTACATCTAAATCTGCAGCGACGGCTGTTAATCTTTCTTTAGGTTCCCCCCAAAAAAAGAAAGGTGACAAAAATATTATTATTCTGAACTGAAATGTTATTTTCTGTTCTCCCATCAACGGTCATGGAAATCTAGGCTCCTCTATAATCTTTGGTCGGTACATTAGAAAGTTATTAGAATTATTTTGAATAGATCTTTACTTACCACAGTAATAAAGTCAATAATTTTAACACTTCTGAACGTGTTTGGTTTTGTTCTTGTAAGGCAGGGGTCTCCAAATTATGGCCCAGTGACCACGAGATTTTTCCAGCTCGGATTCGAGTCCGGGAACACGACGGCTGTTACCGGTTATGTCCCTCGAATTGTCGAGACTTCACAAGCAAAGATCACAAGGCCGTCGTGAAGAAGGGTGCAATCAAAGATTATACAACTCCGCTCTATAATCTTTGGGTGCAAATGTGGGGCGGGGGGTTCGGCGGCGGCGGTCGGAATCAAAGATGCCAGAGGAGCTCTATATAATATCTTTGGTCGGAAAGGAAGGGTGCGCGTTGTAACGTGCCCTTGTTCCACTCTCCCTGTCCTTCTCCCTCTCCCCCTTCTCCCTCTCCCCGTTATCCCTCTCTCCCTTCTCCCTCTCCCTACTCCCTCCTCCTCCTCCCTCTCCCCTTTTCACTCTTTCCCCTACTCTCTTTCCCCTTCTCTTGATCTCCCCCCATCTCGATCTGTCTCTCCCCTTCTCTCGATCTCTCTTTCCCATCTCTCGATCTCTCTCTCCCCCTTCTCTCGATCGCTCTCTCCCCCTCTCTCCCTTCCCTCTCTCTCTCCCTCCTTCCCTCTCTCTCTCCCTCCTTCCCTCTCTCTCTCCCTCCTTACCTCTCTCTCTCCCTCCTTCCCTCTCTCCCTCCTTCCCTCTCTCCCTCCCTCCCTTCCCTTCTCCCTTCCCTCTCTCTCCCTCCCTTCCCTCTCCTTCCCTCCCCTCTCCTTCCCTACCCCCTCTCCTTCCCTACCCCCTCTCTCCTTCCCTTCCGTCTCCTTCCCTTCCCTCTCTCTCCTTCCCTTCCCTCTCTCTGCTTCCCTTCCCTCTCCTTCCCTTCCCTCTCCTTCCCTTCCCTCTCTCTCCTTCCCTTCCCTCTCTCCTTCCCTTCCCCCTCTCTCTTCCCCTTCCCTCTCTCCCCTTCCCCTCTCTCTCCCCTTCCCCCTCTCTCTCCCCTTCCCCCTCTCTCCCTCCCTTCCCCCTCTCTCCCCTTCCCCCTCTCTCTCCCCCTCCCTTCCCCCTCTCTCTCCCTCCTTTATGTAAATCTTACCATGTATGTCAGAAATAAAGTTTTAACCATGTTAATAGATCTCTATTACTATTTATTTAAAATTGAGTGAGTTGGTGCAATATCGGTTCCAGCTGTCAGAGAATTCCACAGACTCACCACTCTCTGTGTGAAAAAAAGATCTTCTCATCTCGGTCCTAAAAGACTTCCCCCTTATCCTTAAACTGTGACCCCATGTTCTGGAGTTCCCCAACATTGGGAACAATCTTCCTGCTTCTAGCCTGTCCAACTCCTTAAGAATTTTGTAAGTCTCTATAAGATCCCCCCTTAATCTGCTAAATTCCAGCGAGTACAAGCCAAGTTTATCCAGTCTTTCTTCACATGGAATCCTGCCATCCCAGGAATCAGTCTGGTCCTATTTACCTCTTCAAAATCATTAATATACAGTTGCGGACCCAACACCGAGCCTTGTGGCAAAAAATTCCAGAAGATTAGTCAAACGTGATTTTCCTTTCATAAAAGCTGACTTGGACTAATCCTTTTACTGCTATCCAAATGCCCCATTATTACACCTTTAATAATTGACTCCAGCATCTTTCTCACCACCAAAGCCAGGCTAACTGGCCTGTAATTCCATGTTTTCTCTCTCACTCCTTTCATGAAAAGTGGGATAACATTAGCTATCCTCCAATCCACAAGAACTGATCCTAAATCTATTGAACATTGGAAAATGATCATATGTATATATGTATGTGTATATATGCATGTATATGTATGTATATATATGTATGCATATGTATGTATGTATGCATATATGGTTTATGTACACCATCTGACAAATAAGATAGAGAGTTATAGTGATGCTTTAAATCAGTTGCTTCTGATCCATGAGAAGGAAATGTATTTATCTCTCAAGGGCCTGTCCCACCACATATTTATATGAACGTGTGTTTGTGTGTGCCTGTAATTTTGTGCACAGTGTGTTAAAGCAATACAAGGAAAGCTGCACAATGCAAGGGAAAATACGCAAAAGTGGGGGCTGGGGAGGAAAGATGCGAGGGAAATGGGGGAAAGGGAGGGAGAGAGGGTGGGAGGGAGAGTGAGGGAAGGAGGGAGGGAGAGAGAGGGAAGGAGGGAGGGAGATCGAGAGGGGAGAGAGAGAGATCGAGAGGGGAGAGAGAGAGATCGAGAGGGGAGAGAGAGAGAGAGATCGAGAGGGGAGAGAGAGAGATCGAGAGAAGAGAGGGGAGAGATCGAGAGAGGAGTGAGAGAGATAGGGAGAAGAGAGGGGAGAGATCGAGAGAAGAGAGGGGAGAGCGATAGGGAGAAGAGAGGGGAGAGATCGAGAGAAGAGAGGGGAGAGCGAGATCGAGAGAGGAGAGAGAGATCGAGAGAGGAGAGAGAGATCGAGAGAGGAGAGAGAGATCGAGAGAGGAGAGAGAGATCGAGAGAAGAGAGGGGAGAGCGAGATCGAGAGAGGAGAGAGAGAGATCGAGAGGGGAGAGAGAGATCGAGAGAGGAGAGAGAGATCGAGAGAGGAGAGAGAGATCGAGAGAGGAGAGAGAGATCGAGAGAGGAGAGAGAGATAGGGAGAAGAGAGGAGAGAGAGATCGAGAGGGGATAGAGAGAGAGATAGGGAGAAGAGAGGGGAGAGAGAGAGGTTGAGAGGGGAGAGAGAGAGAGATCGAGAGAAGAGAGGGGAGAGATCGAGAGAGGAGTGAGAGAGATAGGGAGAAGAGAGGGGAGAGATCGAGAGAGGAGTGAGAGAGATAGGGAGAAGAGAGGGGAGAGATCGAGAGAAGAGAGGGGAGAGAGATAGGGAGAAGAGAGGGGAGAGATCGAGAGAAGAGAGGGGAGAGAGATAGGGAGAAGAGAGGGGAGAGATCGAGAGAAGAGAGGGGAGAGCGAGATCGAGAGAGGAGAGAGAGATCGAGAGAGGAGAGAGAGATCGAGAGAGGAGAGAGAGATCGAGAGAAGAGAGGGGAGAGCGAGATCGAGAGAGGAGAGAGAGATCGAGAGAGGAGAGAGAGATCGAGAGAGGAGAGAGAGATCGAGAGAGGAGAGAGAGATCGAGAGAAGAGAGGGGAGAGCGAGATCGAGAGAGGAGAGAGAGATCGAGAGAGGAGAGAGAGATCGAGAGAGGAGAGAGAGATAGGGAGAAGAGAGGGGAGAGCGAGATCGAGAGAGGAGAGAGAGATCGAGAGAAGAGAGGGGAGAGAGCGATCGAGAGAGGAGAGAGAGATCGAGAGAGGAGAGAGAGATAGGGAGAAGAGAGGGGAGAGCGAGATCGAGAGAGGAGAGAGAGATAGGGAGAAGAGAGGGGAGAGCGAGATCGAGAGAGGAGAGAGAGATCGAGAGAGGAGAGAGAGAGAGATCGAGAGGGGAGAGAGAGATCGAGAGAGGAGAGAGAGATCGAGAGAGGAGAGAGAGATAGGGAGAAGAGAGGGGAGAGCGAGATCGAGAGAGGAGAGAGAGATCGAGAGAAGAGAGGGGAGAGAGCGATCGAGAGAGGAGAGAGAGATCGAGAGAGGAGAGAGAGATAGGGAGAAGAGAGGGGAGAGCGAGATCGAGAGAGGAGAGAGAGAGAGATCGAGAGGGGACAGAGAGATCGAGAGAGGAGAGAGAGATCGAGAGAGGAGAGAGAGAGAGATCGAGAGGGGAGAGAGAGATCGAGAGAGGAGAGAGAGATCGAGAGAGGAGAGAGAGAGATAGGGAGAAGAGAGGAGAGAGAGATCGAGAGAGGAGAGAGAGAGAGATCGAGAGGGGAGAGAGAGATCGAGAGAGGAGAGAGAGATCGAGAGAGGAGAGAGAGAGAGATCGAGAGGGGAGAGAGAGATAGGGAGAAGAGAGGGGAGAGAGAGAGGTTGAGAGGCAAGTAAACATCTATTACAAATAAATCCAATAACTTTCTAATGCATCTTGCTCCACTATAATCTGTGTTTACAACTGCTCTGTAGCTCTGTAGCTCTGTAGCGGATTACACAGGGGGGACAGTTCGCAAAGATGGCGGCCGTGACGCTCCGTTACGTACTACACGCCAGTCCATTGGATTTCCACGGAGTAGCGCATCTTGTTCTTCTATAATCTTTGATCCAGGCTGCGGCTCACACTCACAGGGAGGGGGGGACCCCACACAAATCTCTCATTTCTGCAAAAATAAACTTTTTTTTTTTTTTTTGCCCAGCACCTGCACCCCCTTCACCCCAACATTGCAAACTACTTTTTAAGGCAGCATCCCTCGTATTATTCACATCACATCTCATCCATCCATCTTTTGAAAAACAAAAACAAAGAATATTATTAGATATATATATATTTTTTTCTTCCGCACCGACCCTCAATGCACCGGCCTCTGTCGCTCGGAAAAATTTCCACCCTCTCCCTGACTCCCTTCGCGCTCCAGCACGCATCTCCCCCTCTCCCCCCTCTCCCAAGCAATTTGCACCAGATTTGCACAAAATCCACATTACCAAACTCACAGCAAACTCTCCCCGTTTCTGCATTTCTGCATCTCTCTGCATCTCTCCGCGTCTCTCTCCGTCTCTCTCTCCCTCCAGCCGAGGTCCTTCAACATCCGGTGCTGCAGACGCGCTGACCGACTTCCACCCACAAACACCCCCAGAGCTGACCTCCCCTCGCTCCCCATTGGGCACAGGCAGGGCAGGTGAGGGCAAAGGGGGTGGGCTGGGCTGACTGGCAGGCTAGCACAGCCTGTGTCTGAGTGGAGGGCACAACTGTCTGTCTCTCTCTCTCTCTATCTATCTATCTATCTATCTATCTATCTATCTATCTATCTATCTATCTATCTATCTATCTATCTATCTATCTATCTATCTATCTATCTATCTATCTATCTATCTATCTATCTATCTGGGTATATCTGTCTATCTACCTACCTGTGTCCATCATCTGTCTATCTACCTACCTGTGTCCTTCATCTGTCTATCTACCTACCTGTGTCCATCATCTATCTACCTACCTGTGTCCATCATCTGTCTATCTATCTACCTGTGTCCATCATCTGTCTATCAACCTACCTGTGTCCATCATCTGTCTATCTACCTACCTGTGTCCATCATCTGTCTATCTACCTACCTACCTGTGTCCATCATCTGTCTATCTACCTACCTTTGTCCATCATCTGTCTATCTATCTACCTGTGTCCATCATCTGTCTATCTACCTACCTGTGTCCATCATGTCTATCTACCTACCTGTGTCCATCATCTATCTACCTACCTGTGTCCATCATCTGTCTATCTATCTACCTGTGTCCATCATCTGTCTATCTACCTACCTGTGTCCATCATCTGTCTATCTACCTACCTGTGTCCATCATCTGTCTATCTACCTACCTGTGTCCTTCATCTGTCTATCTACCTACCTGTGTCCATCATCTATCTACCTACCTGTGTCCATCATCTGTCTATCTATCTACCTGTGTCCATCATCTGTCTATCTACCTACCTGTGTCCATCATCTGTCTATCTACCTACCTGTGTCCATCATCTGTCTATCTACCTACCTGTGTCCATCATCTGTCTATCTACCTACCTGTGTCCATCATCCGTCTATCTATCTACCTGTGTCCATCATCTGTCTATCTACCTACCTGTGTCCATCATGTCTATCTACCTACCTGTGTCCATCATCTATCTACCTACCTGTGTCCATCATCTGTCTATCTATCTACCTGTGTCCATCATCTGTCTATCTACCTACCTGTGTCCATCATCTGTCTATCTACCTACCTGTGTCCATCATCTGTCTATCTACCTACCTGTGTCCATCATATATCTACCTACCTGTGTCCATCATCTGTCTATCTATCTACCTGTGTCCATCATCTGTCTATCTACCTACCTGTGTCCATCATCTGTCTATCTACCTACCTGTGTCCATCATCTGTCTATCTACCTACCTGTGTCCATCATCTATCTACCTACCTGTGTCCATCATCTGTCTATCTATCTACCTGTGTCCATCATCTGTCTATCTATCTACCTGTGTCCATCATCTGTCTATCTATCTACCTGTGTCCATCATCTGTCTATCTATCTACCTACCTACCTACCTACCTACCTACCTACCTACCTACCTGTGTCCATCATCTGTCTATCTACCTACCTGTGTCCATCATCTGTCTATCTACCTACCTGTGTCCATCATCTGTCTATCTATCTACCTGTGTCCATCATCTGTCTATCTACCTACCTGTGTCCATCATCTGTCTATCTACCTACCTGTGTCCATCATCTATCTATCTACCTACCTGTGTCCATCATCTGTCTATCTATCTACCTGTGTCCATCATCTGTCTATCTACCTACCTGTGTCCATCATCTGTCTATCTACCTACCTGTGTCCATCATCTGTCTATCTACCTACCTGTGTCCATCATCTGTCTATCTATCTACCTGTGTCCATCATCTGTCTATCTACCTACCTGTGTCCATCATCTGTCTATCTACCTACCTGTGTCCATCATCTATCTACCTACCTGTGTCCATCATCTGTCTATCTATCTACCTGTGTCCATCATCTGTCTATCTACCTACCTGTGTCCATCATCTATCTATCTACCTACCTGTGTCCATCATCTATCTACCTACCTGTGTCCATCATCTGTCTATCTATCTACCTGTGTCCATCATCTGTCTATCTATCTACCTGTGTCCATCATCTGTCTATCTACCTACCTGTGTCCATCATCTGTCTATCTACCTACCTGTGTCCATCATCTGTCTATCTACCTACCTGTGTCCATCATCTGTCTATCTATCTACCTGTGTCCATCATCTGTCTATCTACCTACCTGTGTCCATCATCTGTCTATCTATCTACCTGTGTCCATCATCTGTCTATCTACCTACCTGTGTCCATCATCTGTCTATCTATCTACCTGTGTCCATCATCTGTCTATCTACCTACCTGTGTCCATCATCTGTCTATCTACCTACCTGTGTCCATCATCTGTCTATCTACCTACCTGTGTCCATCATCTGTCTATCTACCTACCTGTGTCCATCATCTGTCTATCTACCTACCTGTGTCCATCATCTGTCTATCTACCTACCTGTGTCCATCATCTGTCTATCTATCTACCTGTGTCCATCATCTGTCTATCTATCTACCTGTGTCCATCATCTGTCTATCTATCTACCTACCTGTGTCCATCATCTGTCTATCTACCTACCTGTGTCCATCATCTGTCTATCTACCTACCTGTGTCCATCATCTGTCTATCTATCTACCTGTGTCCATCATCTGTCTATCTACCTACCTGTGTCCATCATCTGTCTATCTACCTACCTGTGTCCATCATCTGTCTATCTATCTACCTGTGTCCAGCATCTGTCTATCTACCTACCTGTGTCCATCATCTGTCTATCTACCTACCTGTGTCCATCATCTTTCTATCTATCTACCTGTGTCCATCATCTGTCTATCTACCTACCTGTGTCCATCATCTGTCTATCTATCTACCTGTGTCCATCATCTGTCTATCTATCTACCTGTGTCCATCATCTGTCTATCTATCTACCTACCTGTGTCCATCATCTGTCTATCTACCTACCTGTGTGCATCATCTGTCTATCTATCTACCTGTGTCCATCATCTGTCTATCTATCTACCTGTGTCCATCATCTGTCTATCTACCTACCTGTGTCCATCATCTGTCTATCTATCTACCTGTGTCCATCATCTGTCTATCTATCTACCTACCTGTGTCCATCATCTGTCTATCTACCTACCTGTGTCCATCATCTGTCTATCTATCTACCTGTGTCCATCATCTGTCTATCTATCTACCTGTGTCCATCATCTGTCTATCTACCTACCTGTGTCCATCATCTGTCTATCTACCTACCTGTGTCCATCATCTGTCTATCTATCTACCTGTGTCCATCATCTGTCTATCTACCTACCTGTGTCCATCATCTGTCTATCTACCTACCTACCTGTGTCCATCATCTGTCTATCTACCTACCTGTGTCCATCATCTGTCTATCTACCTACCTGTGTCCATCATCTGTCTATCTATCTACCTACCTACCTACC